>ML810068.1:93514-105994 GCA_009831015.1 Picea engelmannii
ATTGTGAAGATTATGTTGGATATTTTACTGTTATTCTGTCATTTCTAGCATTTCATTTCTATTCTGCATATTTTATATATCTGGTATCTTGCAAGTGGTATCAGAGCACTTTCCTTGGCAGAAATTGTGGGTATTTTTTTTTCGGGGTAGAGACGTATTCCGGCGTCTTTAAGCCACAGAGATCTATCGTTACGTGCATAAACCCGTGGTTGAGGGATTCATACACGCCGGAAATACAAGTGGTATGGAGTTGTGCAATAATTACAGAACGACCTTTTTTGAGGATCTTTTCCATGCGATCGGAACTAGTGATCTCTGGGGAACCTACGGTGATGCCTTGGAACTTATATTGTTAGACCTCCTGGTTGAATTGCATGGTTAATTCCTTAAAATCAATGAGAATGGGATCCAGAGTACTTAGCCATTCTACACCCAACAAAATGTCACAACCACCCATGTCGATAGCAAACATATGAGATTTCATGTGGTACTGACCAATTTGGAGACGCAAATTTTCACAATGCCCCCCACATTTCATGGACCTGCCATTAGCAATCATGATTTGTAAATTATTTATGACACATATATAGCAATTAGTTTCTTGGTAAATGCGGTGATGAATAAAATTATGGGTGCTTCCACTGTCAACAAGGATGATGACCTTCCGATGCTTAATGTAACCAGTTATCTTGAGGGTTTGGGGAGTAGAGAACCTAATGAGAGAATTCAAGGAAATGATCGATTCAACTTCTAGAGGGTCAGAGGGTGGGGTCATGTCAGTGGGTTCAGGTAACTCGGCCACAAGGGGGGCCTCAACATCGTCTTCTGAAACATACTCGAAGATGGCCATAAAAATATTTTTTTCCTTACACTTGTGCCCAAGAAAATATTTGTTATCACAATTATAACAAAGGCCTTTGAGTTGTCTTTCAACTATTTCTTCCCTGGTCATTTTCTAGATCTTTAGTGGAGTGGAAGGAGGAGTGGGAGTGACTGGTTTAGGGTGAGGAATAAAGGAGGGTTTGTGGGTTTGAGAAGAGACAACCTGTTGTGTTTCCTTAGCTCTTTAAGTAGCTTACACCCAACTATGAGGTCGAGCCATGAGGACATGGGCATGAATCTCATCCTTGAGGCCACTGATAAAACATTCTCTGAAAAAATAATCAGACATGCCCTCTATACGAAAAGCCAATCGCTCAAAAGAGGCTATAAAGTATTCCACTCTGCCATAATGTTTCAACTTTGTCAAACGACCTAAATGGTTGGTGTCAGTGTCAAAGCGTTCATAAATCTCTGCCACAAATTGTTTCCAAACCACATACCCTTGGCGGGCATTTTTTTTCGATTGCCACCATTGCCAACATTCTTGATCTAGATGGAGAACACCGTACCATAGTTTGGAAAACTCATCTGTAATTCCATACAAAGAGAAATAATGTTCCATTTGAGTTACCTAGCCAATGGGATCCGAGCCATCAAATTTGTTCACATCCACATGTGGAAGGCATGGGTCATGCTTAAATTGATGGGGATGAAAAGTCAGGGAATTAGAGAAAGTTTCACCTTCGGAGTGCAAAGGTGGGTCAGAGGAGGGAATATCTGCAAGGATATTCAGCTTGGCATAGATCGTGCTAGTGAAGGATGAAATCTGGGTAGCAAATTCATGTTTGATGGTTTCCATTTTGGCATCTATGGAGGAATGCATGTTTTTATTGATGGTGGAAAAATTGGCACTGAGCTGCCTCACTTCTTGTTGGGTCTCTGTGAAATTAGAGGACAAGGAATTGAAGCGAGCTTCCAAGTCTTGGATACGAGTGTGGGCCATGATGAAGAGGGAAAACGAAAAAATGGATGGGTGGGATCACACTTAAAATGGGTTATGGGTGAAGTGTATCATGACGACCATGGCGAAGATGGGAATCCAATGGAGTAAGGTCCAAATAAGGGTGTTGGAAGGGGGTCGGGTCCACGGTAAAATTTCTTTTGCTAAAAAATGATAGGTATGACTGCGATAAGGGAAAAGAGAGAAATCCAACATGATAGGGCTCAAATAATGGTGTCAACAAGATCCAAATTTTGTTTTTTACTCCTGGAGAGTTATACTCCGATCTGAAGAATACTACAGTGTTGAAATGCCCAAATTCTTAATAGGAAGAAATGTGTAGTAATTTCGCAACCCAAATGTAGGAGGCATAGTTGCACGACAATATATCTTGTCTATTCTATTTTTGTTTCCATACAAAGGGTTAGGGTATGCAGGGTGTCTACAGACAAGGGTTTTCCCTATGTTATATCTCTCTGATATATGTGCGGGGTCCAACAGTAGTACTCGACCCAATATCTCAGGGCACCAAATAAGGAGGCTAGACTATGCCCTTAGCTGTACTACCTAACTACCCAGGTACTAGAGAGTATCTTCCCGAGTGTTGTTCTCAGTGGCACTATATCAGTCGAGCAATCGATCAGTTTATCTATGGAGGGATTTAGGAGATCTAGGCCGATCTATATACAGGTGGTTTCTGATGCACTACCACTCGAAGGGGTACCAACATGGGTTACAAGGGTGGCCAACAAATGTCCTCTTAAGTACCACTTATATTTCTTGCATGTATGACTCCCCGAACACGATTTTATGCATATAACGACAAATATCGATTCTGACCAAGGTTCCACATAAACCTTTCTATTGAAACCTTCACTTCCACAATAAATCAAACATCTCAAGATTTATACTAACAGATGAAGAACAAAGGTTTTACACCATTCATTCATTATGACTCCTCAATACACAGAGCACTCATGATTCCATATTGAACAAGAGTTTAGATAGTCAATTCCCTCTAACACTAAAAACATAGTGTACAAATTATCTATTTTTATATATACACACATTGTACATGAAAATTACACTAGGATTCATTCAGTCTACCTAGGTCTGATTTACATTTGTTTAACATATGACTAGTCTTTTGGCCACACAGGCCTTTTCCACACTCAAACCTTTCTAAAAACCCTCTCTCACTTTCCAACCTCTCTAACTCGAATGCCTTCAAGGCTTACAAGTTAAATCCCAAAAGGATTCTGAACTAGAATTAGTTCATATCCTATAATCTCTCCACAACAACCTCCTAATATCCCTCAAATCCAAAATATCTTGAGGAAGATCTCTAAAAACCACTCATTTACTTTCTGGACTTCCATAACTTTCAATATCTACACACTTCTCAATCTTAAATCAATAATTCTAGAATTGAATTACAATCTTAGGAAAACAAAGAATTAAATTAAGGGAACCCCCTCCCTTTAGTAAATTTGAAAGACCCGTTAGACCTCCTTCCAAGACTGACTTCTCATGGGATTTCTCCTTCATCAGAATCCTAAGGAACAAAATGTTTCATGATCTCCTGATCATGAGTCTCCTGCTGCTGTAGTCATCCTGGATTCCATATCTTATGATGTTGCTTGTTATTTTCCTTGCTATCTTTCTCTTGTTCTGTTGTTTTCTACAACCCTCCAGGATCCCAACTCTTGCTTTGCTTTTTTGTAATATTCTTTCTCAAAACTTCATCATTAACCATCTTCCCCTTGCAATTGTTGTTCCTTCTTATCCATTTGGAAATATTCATCAATTGCTTCCATAATTCATATAGTCCACTATTCGTTCTTGTCCTTGACTGGCGTACATCATTGTTGTACTTTGGTTGCCTCAAAAGTCCATAAAAATCTTGTATGGATGCTTCAAAAGTCCATAAAACTCTTTATGGTTCTTTAAGGAGAAAAGTGCAACGTTCAAATCTTCCTCCTCTATGTTAAAGTGGGTATTTGTAACATACCCACATTAAAACTATAATTAAAATTTACAATTATCTTCTCAAATAATACCAAGCTCAAATGTTTTATGTTAGTAAAATAAATCTATGGACATGTTGAAATTCATAAGAAAACAACTAACTTGCTTGTTATATTACTTAGTTGGAAATTTGAAATTAATATTATGAACTGCATGCATACTAAACAAAATGAATTTGTGCATGCAACCTTCAAACAATAAATTGTGTACCCTGTTAGGAAATCATTGTGCCATGTATATACTATAAATAAATTTTGAACCTTCAACTCTTTCATATCTTTATATTTCCCTGTGTAGTCATGATGACTTCAAATTTTAGTTGTAAGATATCAAGGAAGTCAAAGGGTAGGAAATTCATTGATCAACATTTTTGTAATGAACAACAATCATTCCACCTGTACATTGTGGCATATTGGATAATTTTAATACAGGAGAAAGATGTCTTTAATAAACCTGTAAATGATTCTAGTATAAATTTTTTCATGCACACATACAACATAGACAAACAAAACTTCAGAACAAATGAATGGAAAGTAAACATTCTGAACCTCATTTTCTCTCTTTTTGACACAACCAAAAAATGCTTGGAAACACCAAATATGAGAAATAGGATAAAAATAGCTTTCTGCCATTTTATACAAACAATAAAATATACTATAGTCTACTATCATAAGCATCAAACTCACCATAATAGGTGCAATTCATTTTACCCAAAGCAACCATTAATGCTTGTGAAAAAAAATGATAACAGGTTTCCTTACCAACATTGCCTTGAGACCCATGTGATATCCATTGTCCTCATAGTACATAAAGTGATTGAAAAATAAACAATGAAATGAGATTTCTCAGTTAGGTGGGAAGTTGTGCAACAAGTATGTGTCAAAGTCCAATTCATTCAAATGCCAAAATCTAGTGAAATATGACAAAGTTCTAGGAGCTAAAAGGAAGGTTTAAAACTGTATAATGGGTAGCAGGTGTAAATGTGTCATTATTCATATATCATTCAAATATCAAGAACATATTCTATGCCCACAATGATATTCTAATGGGCACTTTTAAGAGGGATACAACTGCCTTCTTTGGCTGCAAATCAATTAACAATTACTTGGCTAGTTGTAAATTCCCTTAAGCATGTGTGGTTTAGAACATGGTTGGTTCACCATCACAGTGAGATTCTTGACTTTTTCTTCCAATGTTGTTCATCCTTCAAGAACAATGGCTCCTCGATAAAACTCTACCTTGATGTTCAACTATACAGTGTTGTCAATCAATTCAAAATATGAAGATGGTCAACATTCAGTTCTTCAGCTAGCATAAAACTAGGAGATGCACAAGAACATGATGTGGACATAAGGATCAAATTACTTGTGCAACATTTGTAAACATTTCTCTAGTGACAGGGTTGGCATTTGAATGTGTTGTAAAGGATTAAGCAATTTTTTTTTATCATAATCCATCTACCCAAGAGTTTGTAAATCTCCATCTTCAAATACCTTTAGAGAAGAGGGTTTGTCTCCTTCATATAGAGAAAGAAGCATTCGATGATGGTAGACAACAATAGTGTTTGTTATTCCGATTCCATCCGAACCATCAAACAAACAAAGTTTTCCAGGTGGACCACATATTATTGCAGTCAACAATAATGACAATGTCATCACAAACTTTAGAAATTTCTATCTCAGCTTTGTGATCATAATCCCTAATTCTCCTTGCATTCACTTCATTACGCTTGACCTCCTTGTTGATGGTCATTTTTTTTTTATCTGAACTTGAAAAAGAGGGCCTCAAAATGAAGCTCAAAAAATGTGCATAAAGAAACATAGAAGGTCAAATTAAAACCCTATAACTTCTATCTCGACAAACATGAAAAATAATTGCAAACAATCCCGGTTCCCTATTTATCTTACTTGCATATTCTTTATCCTTGTCTGGATCGAGGGTAAAGAACAAAGGAAATGAATAGCTAAGGGTTTTATTCCAGTCCTGTGATTTAATATCTACTTGAATTTTTTTAGTGGCACCCAAATCGTAGTGAAATCCTCTTGTGTCTAGTTCAGTGCTTATTTTTTCAATGGGGTTTGAACATGGTCATATGCCAATGTCATTTCAACATTGTAGGAAACCAACATTTTCCAATCCCTAGATTGAGTTTTTATGAACCATTCCTACATTTTCCTCAATGTTTGGTTTATTAATGGGGTTTGAATAGGTTGAGACACTTGGACAAAATACAAAATAAAGGGAGTTTAGATTGAACATGCCATTAGAGAATAGGTTCAACTAGAAGAGGAACAGATGAATGGATACATGATATCAAATAATACTAAACCTATTGATAGGTAAGTGTTGCAACACGATGTTATGTTTCATTCATGTCAAGATGTAAAATCAGTTTCTATTTCAGACCCCCAACAAGAATTTGTGGTAGAAACAAGTAAGTAAATGTCCACTCTAGCCTACAACTTACAATCTGCATCATCTCCTATTGGTAATTTTTTAGTGGTTGTAGATCCTTCAATTTTTGTACTTTGTTATGTATTAAATACATCTGAGCAACACTCACATAGGCATGAATTTTTGGCTCCAACATGTTTTGTGTAGTTAACAAATAGAGCTTCAGATGCACATGAAATTTTGGATTGTTGGCAATGAATCTTAGAAATGAAGTAGGAGTTTGGTGTGTCTTATCCTATGAAATCATACATCCAATTTGGAGACCAGGATCTATGTGTGAAGTCTCCACATAGGCCAATGAATGGTAATGTCAACCTTGAGACAAAAAAAGAAACAACTGATTATGCCAGAACATTCACACAATCTTCTCCTCTTATGATTCGAAGTGATATCAGAGCAAAAAACCACGTGTCTTTATATTCCATGAAAATTTCATCATTGCAGTACAACACTCCAGTGAAAATCAACAACATCATGAACACAATGTTCTTTCTCAATAGTTTTTTTTAGCTAGCAATGACCCAACTGTTGATATGAGGCAGGACATGAACAATGCTAAAAGGAATCAATTCACCATAATTATAGCTCTATATGACATTATCTCAACTAGAAAATAGTATATGAAATTATGGTTTTTTAATGACATGCATGGATTTGACAATGGTGAATAAACCCCTATGTCCCAAACTATTGTGGAAGCCTATGCCATACATCAAGAAGTGTTAAGAGGGACAAGAGGAGTTCAGAACTTTTACATCCTACATGCGGGACAGATGTTTCATTAACTACAAGGTTGTAAATTATGCTTGACCTATGACAAACTATCACTCTTAGCAGTATAATTTTGATCAATGTTTTGGATTTTCACATGGAAATAAAAAAATATATATCGGACTTTGAAGCTGTTCCATGGTTCCATAATATTTATGAAATTCCTCTTCAAATATGCATTGAGAAAGACTATAGTATCCCACCTTCTTTTGTGCATACATTGAATGCTATCATTCGATTTAAGGTACCCAGATTCATCTACACACTAACAGTGATAGAGTCTCTGGATTACAAGCACTTAGACTTCAATGTTTCCCTATTTTGTCTGGTGATCAAGCACAAAGGGAGAATCCATTACACTCATGAAATGCCAAGTTTCATATATACATGATGATATTTTGAGGTTCCTATGCACTCCTGAGAAGAGTACATGTCCCCAAGTAGAAGCCTAATGTTACCCCTTAATCTGGCATGGCGTTTTACTTTGGAAAAGAGTAAATGTCCCCTGGTAGGAGCCTGGTGAAATACTTTGTTTGTGATCCTTCAACCCAATATTTATTTGGATGGCATAATTGTTTTTCTGGAGACAAAACTTTGTAAATGTGGAAGAAACAAATAAGGTAATGGATGTGATGGTCTTGGTATCCAAGCTCCATATGGCCTACAGATTTTGACCCTTCTAGATTGATCTTGAATCTCTCAAAAATGTTTCTCATCCCCATTCTACACTGTCCCAAGCTACATATTTCAATATGTGAATGAGATATAACCAATGTTATGACTCCAAATGGGAAAAGTATAAATGTAGAGTAAGAGCCCAATTCATGCAAGAAACAAAATACCAAGCTCTCATCTTTAGAAAAAATTCCATAGGGGCTCAACTTGGAAATGGATTTTTTTGTACCTAAAATTGGATAGCCATGGAAATTTAAAAATATATATATTATCTAAGACCCAATTGGTCTCTCATTCATATATGTTCTCTATCTACTTTCTGGATGAGTTCAATGAGATTCCCAATATCTATGGTTCCCTTGACATTTACAACTTGGGAAAGACTTGTAGTTGCCAGGATGATCCTATATTCGATGCAGTTCAGGGAAAAATCCCATATATGGAGCTTCAAACTAGTTGTAGAAGCTTTACAGAGTCGATTATTTTTAAAACGAGTACACAAACTATGCAATAATTCATTCCTATTGAACTATTTTTATGTTGTGGAATTATTTAGAAACAAATCTAGAACTTGCTTCCATTATCAAAAGAGAATTTGTTAGAATTAGGGCAGTAAAGTAGAATAAAAGTGTCCTTTTAAAATTCAGTGAGAATAATAACTAGGTCTTATATTCAGAAAATAAATCTACACTGCTTGAACAGAGAAAGCAAACATGTGTGCTCAGATCTAAGATAGTTTAGATATTTAGTTAAAGAGTAGATCTAGAATAAACATTAAATCTAATCTATAAAGATGGTGTAATTCTTATACATATCTAAACCCAAAATAAAACACAATCTGATCATGAGCAGTAATCCAAACTTCAGAAACAAGGTGTAAGAACCAAACTCAAAGCTTCCAGATCTGAACAAGTAAACTGATCCAATCTCTGCAAGTAGTTAGATAGTAGAAAAACTTCAGAAAACAAATGACAATTTACAGATCTGACTGTAAAGACTTACTTGGAACCTTACCTCAAAATTCTGAAGGAGAGCATCCACAGATAGGTAATGCAGATCACTGAAATATGCTCAGAAAAAGTCCAGCTCATAGATCTACCATGTAGTTTAGATCTCTTGCCAAGAGATGAATGAATTTTCTTTCCACCAAGGAGATAGGGCCACAAGGACTTCACACAGGCATTTCTAAAGTCAAACCCTCACACAGAAATTCTGTGGATAAACCCTCACACAGAAAATTCTGTGGATAAAACCCTCACACAAAAAGTAGCTTAAGGAAGGCCAAGGCTCAAGGATAGATCAGGTCTGGAAAGTTGCAAAGGAGGGCCGCACTCACAAAAACATTAAGGATGAAAACACCACATAACACACTACAACAATGTCCTCAAAAGGGGTTGCACCACACCAATCCTCAAGGGGAGTTGCACCAACACAAAAGTCCTCAAAGGGAGCTGCACCACACCAGTCCTCAAGGGGAACTGCACCACACTAGTCCTCAAGGGGAGCTGCACCAACACAACAGTCCTCAAAGGGAGCCGCACCAACACCAGTCCTCAAGGGGAGTCGCACCAACACAATAGTCCTCAAAGGGAGCTGCACCAACACAACATTCCTCAAAGGGAGACGCAACAACTACAACAAATACTTCAACAACAGATGGAAGGAGGGTCGCAGCAAAGAGAGAGGATCCGCTCACCTTAAAAGCTCAAGAGCATACAATAAAAAGTGTAAAGTGAAGGGTAGAGGGTAGGTTTATTTATAGTTTAGGCTAGGGCAAAGAATAAAAGAAATTAAATTAAAAATAATTATTATTAAAGATAACATGTTTAAATTAAATAATTTAAACATGTTATAATTAACATTTTAATTTAATCTTTACTTTAACCCTTAAGACAAAAACAACAAAACCCCAAACCAACATAAGCAAGGGTAAAGTAGGGTTTAAGTGGGGTTACAAGGTGGCAATACTTGTTCATTCATTTTCAAGGTGACCTTATTAACTTTATCATCATTGCATATGGAATACATCCCTTATGTGGTCATGCCCACCTTCAAGGAGGGTCATATACCAACAAGGTACCTGATCAAGGATCAAGTTGCCCCAAAACATTTCTAGGGTCTTATCCACCAAGGTGCAAGACCAAGGATCAACCCATGCCCCAGGCATGGGTACCCTGGACCATGTCCAGGGGCCCTAGACATATCTAGGGGCTTTAACTACTTGGTCCCAGACCAAGAACCCCAATCATATACTGGGGGACCTCTCAGGGGTCTTTACTGCTTGGTCCTAGACCAAGAACCCGAGTCATATACTGGGGGCCCTAACAAGGGTCTTTTTCCATGGCACTGACTGTTTGGTCCCAGACCAAGTACCCCAGGAGTGCATTGGGGGCCAAAATCTTGGCTAGGGTCTTTTCCATCCTCCTGGAGAATGGCTCTTGCAGCTACTATAAATTTAACAAAATTACCCAAGACAATTCTTTGATCCCTGAGATGTGTGAGAGAGTTTGAATTCTTTCCCAAACATAAATTCTAACCCAATATAATCCCATTTACCATGAGAGATGCCGCAAGAATGATTTTTTTTGCATCCACATGGATACTGAGAGAAACCATTTCATTTTCTTTAGCATTTACCCTCAATGGAAGCGGAAGACATATGAAGATATCTATTGTAAAATAAATAGAGTATGTGTAGAAAAAAAGAAGTAAAATAGAGTATTAAATCAAATTGTTTTATATGCAAGAAAAACACTTCCCAGTTCCAATTGCCACTTCTATATTCACTTTCTTAAGGGCATTGTTACAGTGAAAATTCTAAGCATTGTTACAATGGAAATTCTGAGAATTGTTAATGGCATTGTTGCTATGTTTTTGGGCCAAAAATTGGATTTTCAAGCAAAGAGTGGAAATTCTGAGCATTTGATTTTCATTCCAAGGATGGGATATGGTTTTTCATGAGATTTTCTGCATCCGCCTTAAATGATACCTCTTCAAGCATGTATTCAAAGGTAAATTGGTATGTGTTTTTGCATGCATGGAGTGCATTTCTGCACTTGGAATTTTCATAGGTAGTAAGCAGATTTGGAACTTGATGGCATAGATTTCAACTTGTTGTAACATGGATCAAGGAAATATGAGGTTGAAGATTCATTATACACATGGGTGGATGCTCACATTATCATCAATTTTCTTTGTTTCTCATGTTCATCATAAAAGAAATACAATACATTTTTGTTGAAAGAAAGCTATGTCAATTGGATAAGAGCTCTTTCTTCATTAGTATGTAAGGCTCATTTATTTTACTCCAATCCTTATAATCCTCTTTGAAATTCGGAAATCCCTCATGTTATTCCCCACTTGCAATGTTTTGTGATGAACTTATGATTGCAACTAAATGGGTGAGGAAATATCTCTCTTTTATTCCTATTTCCTTCCAGTGTTAAAATATTCTGAAATAAAATCCATTGAAACTAAGGTTATCAGAACTAGAACCAGATCAGAACCAGAATTCCAAATATTACAAACCAGAAAAAAAATTCCCAATATTATGAATCAAAACCAGTACTAGAAGCAGATTTGGACGAGAAGCAACAGACTATAGAAGGAGTACTTGAGAGAGTTTCATAAAGAAATTTTTTGAGTTCAAAGGATATCCCCTTTCCAAGTGGTTTCTATGTATATCAATGGATTAAAGGAGTCCATTAGGGGGTATGTCAAGGATTTGAAGCCTGGTACCTTGGAGGTGGCCTATTCAAAAGTTGTTAAGAGTAAAATTGCAACTAGTTCACTTCCAAATTTACCATCACAACAAAAGTAGACTCCGAGGGTAATGAAAAATACAACTCCTCTTTAGTCTTGAATGTTGCTCCATCAAAAGCTATATTTTTTTACCATCAGAATCTTGTTGATTTTCATTCAAAGGGGAATTGCTACACTCACAAAGAAACCTAGTCTAAGGGACACAAATGCAAGGCTCCCACCAAGATTTATATAATTGAGATTGTAGATAAAGTGCATGAAACAATTGATATCAACCCATAGGAAATAACATCCATCCAGAATCACACAATGGATAAAGAATACCAAGAACCACAAACACCAATAGTATCCCTTGTTGCCAAGTTGAGAATTACTCAATATCAGACTTTGAGGATAAAAGGAAAAGTGAAGGATAGAAATGTGGTTTCCTCAATGACTCCAATAATACTTATCAATTTGTGGATGCAAAGCTTAGGACATCCATGACCATAAAAGTTGCTTGATTACAAAATTTGCAAGGACCAAGTATTGGTGGCCGATGACAATAAGATGGAGTGTAGAGGAATGATGAAAGGAATGAAATTACAGTCGGACGTCTATGAGTTAAGCTCTAATTTTTATGTTGTGACACTAGCAGGGGCTGATGTGGTCATAGGCACTTAATGGTTGAAGAATCTAGGCCATGTCCACATGACTCTGGAGTATTTGTACTTCAAAATTAAGGATAATAGTTGATTATTGTTGAAGGGTTGCAATTGTTAAGAACCAAATATCAATATATCATAGAAAAACCTCAGAAAAAGTAATCAATGTCTTGAAAAAGATATAATTTCAGATAATAAGCCTCTTCGAGGGGGCAACCTCCTTTTACCCCACTTAAATATTCAAGTACAAGATGATTCAAAATGAAAATGTCTCCTTGGTATATATAGGAGACTAGGAGGTATAATTACAACTAATGGCCTAAA
>ML810068.1:112546-125562 GCA_009831015.1 Picea engelmannii
GACAATTCAAGAATATTCTTTTTTTTTTTTTTTTTTAATGGGAGCATCCTCACATGTTTTATAATGGTAGATGAACGGCAATCTTGCAACACAAGTGTTTTTATTTAACAAGTATATTCATTTCTTGTAGAGAATGAGACCATCTCAATGTTATTCAAAGGTAAAGGTAATTTGCAACTGATTCATAGGAAGCTAGGGGAACATTGTAGTATGAGAATGTTTGATATTTTAATGGAATTGCTTCCATCTATTCTAGAATTATTATGTATATTGTAGTTATAATGGGATCTTTATAAGAGACTGATGAGCTAATAGAAGATTTTTATTGATTAATCAAAGTAAGTATATCAATGAAGCAAGGTTCCAAGTTCTTAAGGTTTCTGAACAAATGATAAGATGTAGTCCTTTAATCCTCAATCAAAAACTAACTTCTCAAGGCTAATTCTTGAGTTTTATTTATACTACTAGGAAGATTGAATCTATCTTTCAATCAAGGAGGAATTTCAGGGTTTTGCTCCCCAAGACTTCCTTAATCAAAATCATCATCCTCTATTGGTTGTCTTCTTGATTCTTGAAGTCTAAGTTTGAGGAGGCTCGACTGAAGTGCCTCCTTAATGTCTGGCAGCGAACTAGTGGTAAGTGAGGGGACAAGATCCCTTGTTTTTCTCCAAGTGTTAGGACCTCCAGCCTTCCATGTGTGGTTCGACCTGTTTAGGTTAGGCTACATACAAAATACTATCATAAAAACTAAGTATAAACATAAGTATAACTCATCACATCACAAACTCAAATCATTCATTAAATAATTTGCAAACAACCACAATTTATACTAAGCGTGGTAAAAAAGGTGAGTTTTTAAATACAAAGGTGGTCAAAAAGTGTGTCATTGATGAGCCTTTTGATAGACATTATAGAGGCCCATTATTAATCCCTAGTTGAAGGCTTTGCACACCCTTGTACACCAAAACGGATGAGATGTCCCCTTTATACTATTGATGTTGTTGCTCTTTACACCTCTGTTTGATATCCCATGCTATATAATTGGTGATAACTCCTTTCTCATAGTATCCCTTAGTCCTTTCAACCTATACCTACTCTTTTTTTTCCTTGTCCTTGTTTAAATTAGTTGGTGGTGAAGGTTGTAGGAGGAGAGAGGGATTAACCTTTAATCCAATCCACTTTACTTTTAGCCTCCTCGTTGTTTCTTTATACCAAGAGATTTTAAAGAATGCAAGTTGTGGAGCAGTCGGAGAATGTGGTTCCCTCATTTGGAGATCATTAAGTAAGTACTGCCACCTCCTATTGCAATCCCATGTTGCTTCTTCTCCCATAATCCTCAAAGTATCTTCAAGGTGTGTCATAGCCTCTACTTTTTCTTCCTCCCAAATTGGGGCCACATCTTTGTCTGAAGAAAGAGTGTCATGGATGGCCAAGACATCCTTAGGTTTAGGAACTTTAACCCTGATCTAGAGGGGGCTATGGAGCTCTTATTCCTTATAAATTTTTTTATCTCAGCTTCCTTGAGCTCCTCATGTCTTAACCAAGATGAAAAATCCATTATTTTCACATCTCCTACATACAGATTGGGAATCCATTTATAGGGGTGAAAGAAAACAAGGTTATGTAAATAGAACTCACACAACCTATCTTTCTCTTCTATGTTGCAATCTTGGTATACTTCCACAAAGGATTTAGGAGTCTCATTGATGGGATTAGCTTGTTGTGCTAAATTTGTTATCTGGAATTTGTACCATTGTTCCTTTAAGACAATGTGCATACTCGGGCTGGTTGTCTACAATTCATTATTTCCTAAGAGAATTGAGCCATTCTTTCCAACGATGCCCCCATGACTTCAATCATATCATTCTTATCATTCAACTCCCTTTTGAATTCTTCTAGCTCTTTCCTCAATGTTTTGCTTTTCGATAATAATTTATTGTTGTGTTGTGTTTCTTGCACCTTCATGATTTGCAATTTTTCCTGTAGGTGCTAGACGTGTTGCTCCAAATCCTCTACATTACCTTGTTTTTGTTTTCCCTTACTACCTTTTGCCATCCTTTTCCATAGGAGGGTTTCTGCCTTGACCTTCTCTAATTCCAACAAATTAAAATGTAGAAGGGTTCCTGTGGGCGTCCTTTCTCTTGATGTTCACTTTGTTTGTGGTGACTTCTCCTTCTGTGGTGATTTCTCCTTTTCTTGTGGTGTTTTCCCTTCCCCATGTGGATCCTTTGTAGGACTAGAGGAGTCATCAATTTTGATTGGAGTAGATGGATGTGTTACCATTTTAAGAGTGTTTTTTTTGTGGCATTGTTCTTCCTATAAGATAATTTCCTTCTCCTCTATTGAGTGGAATCTTTGTCTTTTAACTTTAGGGGGCTTGTTGGTGGTGTCTTTAGATTTCTTAAGGTGTCAGTCACCTCTTTATCTAAAACCTCCATCTTTACCTTCTTCTTTCTCTTTTTATTGGAGGATCCTATCCTGCTAGCCTTCTTTGTCTTCCTTACCTCTTCCCCTTCTTATTCTTCAGGGATTTGTTCCCTCATGGATTCTTGTGCCTCCAAGAAGGCCCATTTTTCCATGTCTACAAAATCTTCCGAAGGGACTTTATATTTCTATTTTCCCAAGGCCTCCTAAACTATTAACTTGATAAGACCATGATGTGCTAGTGTGTCCTTCTTTCCTCCCTTTACCTTGGTGCTCATTTATTTCAAGGATTGTAGCAAGAAATAGGGTATGTTGAGGCTCTCCTTTGGTTGTTGGTGGGAGAGGTTCCTCAAATGATGAGGACATATAAAATGGTATGCATAGACCACACTCATACTTCCTTCAAAACATATGTACTGGATGATGTGGTAGGCCACCTCAAGCCAAGGTTGGGGAATAATTTCCCTCTTAATGCCATTCTTGTATTCCAGTGGATTTTCATGTTTTAGGAAGAAGAGTTTCTTAGCATTGCTGGCTTCTTGTATCTCTTCCTTGTCCCATGGAAGACCCATAGGAAATATTGAGACTCTACTTATAGAATCTTCATCAAAAAATATTTCCAACCCCTTGACCCATAGGAAATATTGAGACTCTACTTATAGAATCTTCATCAACAAATATTTCCAACCCCTTGACTGCAGTCACATATTCTTGTCCTTTGATATTATGAAAATTCAGTGCAAACTCCAGAGTGATCTCATCATCATATCCCCTTAACTTGTCAAAGTAGCCCAACAAGTCACTCCTCTGAAATATCTCTAAACTATTAACTTGATAAGACCATGTTGTGCTAGTGTGTCCTTCTTTCCTCCCTTTACCTTGGTGCTCATTTATTTCAAGGATTGTAGCAAGAAATAGGGTATCTTGAGGCTCTCCTCTGGTTGTTGGTGGGAGAGGTTCCTCAAATGATGAAGACATCTAAAATGGTATGCATAGATCCCACTAATCCTTCCTTCACAACAGATTTACTGGATGATGTGGTAGGCCACCTCAAGCCAAGGTTGAGGAATAATTTCCATCTTAATTCCATTCTTGTATTCTAGTGGATTTTCATGTTTAAGGAAGAAGAGTTTCTTAGCATTGGTGGCTTCTTGTATCTCTTCCTTGTCCCATGGAAGACCCATAGGCAATATTGAGACTCTACTTATAGAATCCTCATCAACAAATATTTCCAACCCCTTAACTGTAGTCACATATTCTTGTCCTTTTATATTATGAAATTTCAGTGCAAACTCTAGTGTGATCTCATCATCATATCCCCTTAACTTGTCAAAGTATCCCAACAAATCACTCCTCTGAAATATCTCAAAACTATTAACTTGATAAGACCATTATGTGCGTATCCTTCTTTCCTCCCTTTACCTTGGTGCTCATTTATTTCAAGGACTGTAGAAAGAAATAGGGTATGTTGAGGCTCTCCTCTAGTTGTTGGAGGGAGAGGTTCCTCAAATGATGAATACATATAAAATGGTATGAATAGCCCACACTCATCCTTCCTTCACAACACATGTACTGGATGATGTGGTAGGCCACCTCAAGCCAAGGTTGGGGAATAATTTTGATCCAAAAATTAAGGTATTACTGATAAATTTGCAAGTTAGCTTACCGTACTTTTTGCATCGGATCGTTAAGAATGTGAAATACATAAACTTATTATCTTGTTTGCGGAATATCAAATGTGACTTTTACTTGATACTTATTAATGAATGAAGAGATCAGACATTAATATCCATGCTGCAAATGAAGAGAATAGAATAGAAAAATAGAAAGAGAAATAGAGACAAGAGGTTGATAACGGAGTTCACCAATCGTTGGCTACGTCTCTGGGCCCACTGCCAAGTGGAGGACCTCTTTATTGCTCTTTAAAATGCTCAAAGTTCTCTTACAATTCTCTTTGATGTTACATTACATGCTTCATGTCTGTTGTGAAAAACCTCCTTGCTCAGATTCATGCATGCACCATCAAAATCCTCTCAACAACATGAGAAAAACGCCTCTCAAAACATGAGAAAAGGCCAAAATTTACAAACTGCTCCTTCAAAACCCTGCATCAAAAAGTCCCCTACAAGATTCAAAAAGCCTGGTTCTTATACTTTTCAAGGCTCATACGAGGAATCCGAACTTTCCTCAAGATCTGGCCTCTTTCTGGGATCAAATCCCCCTTCAAATGGCCTCAAAATCCTCAAAAAACCAATTTCTGGGCATAAAATCAGGCAAAAATCCATTCTGTATAGTTTAAAAACCATTTTTAATTAAAAATACACAGAGTAGCCCCTTTGGGCTATGCGCGCGCCTCTTTAGTTCGTCCATATGGTGACCATATGGCCAAGCGCTAGCCTTGGATAAGCTCCAGCCCTTGGTCTTTGGGCGCGTTCCATGGGACCTCTGTTTAAAAGAATATACTCCGCGTGCTTTGGAAGGAGATAGACGCTGGTTTCATTGCATACATCATATAACTATGGGCCCACTTAGCATTACATTACAATTTAAATAAAATTAAACTTGTTACATTTAATGATTTATACGTCTAGCGCTTTGGTGATTAGGGCTCTCCTTAAAGCTCTTTGCTTGGTTTGTTGGTCACGGGTTCAAAACCCATGGACTTAAAGAATTTTGAAACTTGCCACAACTACTGACTGGGTGCCACGTGGCTGCCCATGCTTGGCCCACGTGGCACCACCACATTTGACTAAAAATTGCCATGTGTCCAATTTTAATTGAATCTGCCATCTACATTTGCCCAGTCAACTGCTGCCACTTGTCACATTGCCATTGGTCCAAGTTTGCATCATGAGGTGTTGTTGGTGATGTCATGCTGACGTCAGCATTGACTTTTTGCCAGTGCTTTGACTTTTTTAGCTGTTTGAGAAAACTGTTAGAGTACGATAACTCTCGCATACAACGTCCGTTTGAGAAAGTAAATATGTTGTCGTAATCAGTGTGACGAGCCGGTCGCAATGGAATTGGTTTCATCCAATTATGAGAACTTTGATTTTTGAGCATTTTCTGAGCCTGGGGAGCCCCCTGGATCAAATTTCCCTCTTAATGCCATTCTTGTATTCCAGTGGATTTTCAAGTTTTAAAAAGAAGAATTTATTAGCATTGGTGGCTTCTTGTGTCTCTTCCTTATCCCATGGAAGACCCATAGGCAATATTGAGACTCTACTTATAAAATACTCATCAACAAACCCTTGACTTGAGTCACATATTCTTGTCCTTTGATATTATGAAAATTCAGTGCAAACTCTAGAGCGATCTCATCATCATATCCACTTAACTTGTCAAAGTAGCCCAACAAGTCACTCCTCTGAAATATCTCTACTACTTCAAGGTTCTCGTAGATTTTGGAGAGTTCAATGGGTAAACACGACTCCCATTTTTACCTTCTGAAATTTTAGAAAACAAGACAACTATGTGAGCCATGCTATAGGCGTGTTGAGGTAGTCAAAGAGCTGAGATGCCCTCTATAAGTTACAATCATGGATGTATGAAATTCATTGTTATTCCATATTGTCCCCAATGATTTGAATAGTAATGTGGTTAGGGTTTCTTACTATAAAAGGATAAAATAATCCGCAAACTTGCCCATGAAAGGCTATAAACATTCTTCACCAGGGGTCTAGGATGCAACAAACTAGCCAAGAGAAAAGTGAATTATTATGAGGACCTTACTTAGTTCCTTGCAGGAAGCAAAAATGCAGGATTTGAAATGGATCTGTGGAGAATTTTCTCTCTGGGAGAAGATGTTTAAAATCACCTAAACGAGGCACCTACATGGTTGTGATAATCTGTAGGAAAATTAAGACAATATGTAGTATTTTAATACAAGATAGCAGGTTAGGCATATTAGGATGATAACATTATGTAGAAGCAGAATTATGCAAGCTTACAATTGTGCAAAGGGTTTTAGGATTATAATACCAAGTGGCGATAATTTTAAAGTTGACCCGACAAAAACATATGGGAATTTTTGTGAGAGCCACTTTTTATCATAGCCTGAGCAAGGTATATGGAAGATTATATTTTAAGTAGGGCATGTGCAGGCAACAAAAACAGTTTAATGATACTTTGAGTGTATATGTAGGCTTGTGGACAGGGATAATTTAAATGATGAAAATTTATATTAAAATGTAGAAACATGGGATAATCTTACTAGTCTTTAATATGCAAAATGTAAAATGTTTGGTGATAGTTTTGTAAAAGTATTCAAATTTCTAAGTATTTTATATAGTTTCTATAAAATTTTGGTGATTTTTAAGGTAAAATAATTTTATTCAATGGAATTTGGGCGAATCGTTTTTAGAAAAAATAAAAATTGGCAAATCGTTTTTTGGGAAATACCATGGAAAATTAGCCCATTGGCGAAATTTATCCCCTAAATCATATATGCTTGTGGACACTAAATTAAAGAGAACAAAACATATGCAGGCTTATGGCATTATGTGGGGAATAAATCCAAAATATATGCAAGCTTACAGTGGCTCTACAATGCACATGAAGGGTTGTAAAAGAAGTTTTTGAAGAGACCAAGGAATACATAGTTTGTGCAAACAATCTTGAAGACAATTTGAGAGAGTAATTTTTTCAAACAAAACAGGCTAAGGGTTTCCGCCAACCTTTCCTGTAGGCCTGATTTTTCTTATGGTTTTTGAATTTTAGGAAGGCCGACCCTTGATTTCATGCTTGGAAATTCTCTAACTGTTGTTTTTTTTAAAAACCCCTACTAACCTTTGTTGTGAGTGAAGAGATAGATTTTTCTATGTATGTTTTGAGACATCTTGTTGTAGGTTGAGGAGAGCATCTGAGCTTGGAGAGATGGCTTGTTGAGTTTATGGGTCAAGTAATGAAGTGTGATTGTCAGGGGTGCCAACTCTTTACCTTGAGTTTATATTTTGAGTGCCCCAAGCGACGTGACATTCATGTTATCATTGCAAGTTAATGGTTGTTTGTCTTATGCTAGCTTTCCTCCAGTCCTAGTAATCATCTCGCACCCTTATGTCATGTGCCATTCCTAGTAGTCATCTCACATCCTTATGTCATGAAATTCCACCTCCCCCTATGTGAAGACCGAGGCCCACCTCAGTATTGTCATTTTGTATGTGGAATTTTGGTTGACCATGCAAAACATATATTATGTATTACTTTGCATATTATAAAACAATTAACGTGAGAATGGATGTGAGAGTACCTTAGGTTTCGTATGCTTTGATTTGTATTTGTTTATGTAGTTTATAGTCGCCTTGTTGATGCTGGTTGTTATTTTTATGTTTTATGTTGGTCACTTGTGCAGTTGCAGGGGATCCTGTAAATGAGAAGAGTGTCTTGTAGATGAAAAGATGATCCTATAGATGATAGGGGATTTTTATTTTTTGTTTTTCATATTGCCATGATCATGGTGATGCTTGTTGTGCAAAAGAAAAATCATTTTCCTTTTAAAAAATGCTTTCTATATATTTTTTTGTAGATTCT
Source organism: Picea engelmannii (assembly GCA_009831015.1). NCBI lineage: Eukaryota > Viridiplantae > Streptophyta > Pinopsida > Pinales > Pinaceae > Picea > Picea engelmannii. The sequence continues at coordinate 120,500 of ML810068.1, forward strand.
TGTAGAAAACATGTTGGTTGTAGGTTTTCTTATAAAATGTTGCATTGGATAGTGTGTTGCTCCTAAATAATTTTTTAAGGTTGTTGGAGGATGGATAAAGTGTTATGAAGTGGATGTGGGGTAATGTAAAGTGATATAAATGAAAATGTGAAATTATGGAGTTGAGGGAAATGTGAATAGGTGGTATGATATAGAATGTGAAGCAATGGTATGATATTTTCCTTGTGTTGTATGTTGTAGTGTTGTTTTTCAATATTGTAGAGTTGAACTTGTTGATGTATGTTGAAGAAGTATTCCATGCTTGTGAAGAAGAAGAAAAAATGACTTGCATCATACTTTATTTCTTTGTTTTGCTTGGATGAGCTTTTCCTTTTTCTTTGTGCAAGTGCTTGGAGGTGTTGGTCGATATTCATTGCCTTGGATACCTATAATTATATTCACCATTTCCTTTCCTCATCATTTCTTCAAGGGTTTTCATGATGAAGTAATTTCTATTTTGATAAGTCTAAAGATGCCTCCATAGAGGTTTTCAACTAGAGTTTTGTCCAAGATGCCTCAATGAGGTTTTCATCCAAGTATTGTATTCTTTCTTCTTTTTTCTTTTCTTAGTGTTTGGATGGATTGAGAGCATATTTTCTTTCAATCACATCCAAATTTTGTGTTTGCAGTGTGTTTGTAAGCTCTTCCTTTTTCAGAGACTTCTTGTACCTTTTAATTCTAAATCCATTCACCAATAGTGGAATCCTTTCTTCATCCATGGTCCTGATTTGGACTGAGCCATTGTCATTATATTTTTCAATGATTTATGGTCCTATCCATCATGTCATCAACTTCTCTTTGAAGTCCTTGAACCTGGAGTCAATTAAGAGGGCCCAATATCCTTCTTTGAATTTTCTAGGATTAATGCTCTTATCATGCTAGATTTCTCTTTGTAGTTGAACGACCTCAGTGTGGAAGAGTGCTTGCATCCTATATTCATCTAAGGAATTTAGTTGCTACAACCTTTCATTTTTTTGTTGATGAGAGGTCCATATTTAGTTCAGATGTTGTTATCAAATTGGAAAGTTCAAACTCAATGGGAAATATGGCCTTCTTGCCATAGAGTAGCTCATAGGGGGTAAACCTCGTGGTATTCTTCCATGTGGTATTGTATGCCCATACTTCCTCTATAGACTTATTTTCCCAATCCTTTTTATGCATATTGACTGTCTTGGTGACGATGTTCTCCAAATCCCTATTAGTCACTTATGTTTGTCCATTGGCCTATGGGTGATAATGAGTGGACTTCATGTGGTGAATGCGATGTTATTGCATGATTTTTTCTATGAGCTTAGAGGTGAATTGAGCCCACATATATGTGACTATCTCCCCAGGGAATCCAAATCTTGAAAATATGTTTTCTTGTAGGAATTCAACCATTTTTTTTCTATAGCCACCTTCATTTATTTCACCTTGGCCCACTTGGCTAGGTAATCTATGCATACTAGGATGTACTTCTTTTGTCTCGAAGGTGGGTCAATAATCCCCACAAAATCCAAGCCCCACTTATAAAAGGGTTTGAGATTTGGGGCCATAAGGGAATTTCATTCCTTTTTGTGGGTTTTCCCATCCTTTGACACTCATTAAAGTGAGAGGTATACTGTTGAGCATCCCTATGTAAGGTAGGCCAATAGTTACTATCATGTTTTGTAGGATATCCTCTCTATTGCATAGTGTTCTCCACATGGTTAATCATGGTAGGCATGGAGGATGTCATTCACCTCATCTTCTCTTATACATATTCTTAGGATCTGGTCTGGACCAAGATTAAACAGATATCCTGCAATCCAAGTGTATGCTGTACTTTTTCTAACAATCTTGCATCTTTCTATGCAGAAAAATGTTGATGAAACCTCCTCATTATCAAGTAGTTGGAAAGATCAACAAACCAGGTAGTTTATCCTCTAAGGGAGAGTCCATGGGTTTATCCATTAGATAAGCCTATGGAATCTCCTTGTAGGAAAAATGTTGAGGAAACCTCCATGTTTTCAAGTAGTTGGTTTCCATAGCATCTAGTCCTTCATTTGATAAACCTATGATCTCATCAATATCATATGCATGAATTATATCAAGCCAGTCTAACTATTACGAATTCTGATGAGCATGTCTGTCAAAAACTTAGTGCAGTGAGCTATTGTTATAGCAAGATTTTCCTCACCCTATGCAAACTTGCACATAAGGCCTTTTTCCATTTCCCTATGCAGACTTGAAGTCCCTTTTTGCAAATACCAGAGCTACAATTTTTTTTTCCACATATACGCACCCTACCTATAGTACAACAAGAATATATGTAGGTTGCACCACTGCAACCCACATACATCGAGATTTATGCCCAAAATTAAAAAAATGGTGTCAGGTTTCCATGTCACGTCACAAGATCCATGATCCTTGACCTTTTATATACTGGAAACGTTCTGAATCGACCCTTTAGTTCCACTTGAAGGCTACAAATGGGACAAATCTGAGCTATGGAAAAGAAGAGAGAAGGATTCAACTTTGAGAGCAAAGTTACTCTGGAGAAATTATTCACTTCATATTGAGTCTGCATCCCTTTGTCCTTTAAGTATGAACACATTGTTCAGCCCCCAAGCTCTTCCCTACTTGATTGAGAACCTCATTGTCTCTCTTATATGAGCTTGCCTTTGGTGGATTGAAGTGGTGGAGGCCCAGCTGGAAGGAACTTATTTTCTCGGTTACGAACCGTGCCGACACAGAAGTTTGTAATTCATTCACTTCTGTTGATTACATTTTAATAGAAATACTCTTTTCTCGTCCAATTAATATCTTTCAAATATTTGAATTATTATTCCATGGGCATATTTGTTATGAATGTTGATGGATTATGCTATTGAATGTGATAACATTATGTATTATTACCATATGCTTGTGTTTCTTGGTTGTTGAAGACTAGTTGCACGTGTATTTCTTTGAGTCAAGTGCTCAACAATGGACTTCATTGAACGTCTGGACGAGGTAGGCCTTTTATCTTGTCTTACTAGCATATTTGTTTATATAACATACTTGATATTAGAGTTGATTTCTACAATCATTTTTGTCTGTTGTGGTTTACCCCTAGCCATAGAGATATTTTCCTCGTAATAGAATTGACGACTATACTGGGGACATAATATTCTTTTTCGGGGTTTGGAGTGTTTTTCTCCTTAGATTGCTCTCGTTTATATTGAGTTTCTTGTCGTATGATTGCTTGACAACCTTTGTTCACTCTGATTCTGATTTTCTTAGCCTTCTCCTTAGTCTAAATGTGTTTTAACACATATATGCGGGTTTTTCCCCGACAGTCGTGTACATACGCGTGTTGTCCTTCTGCAAGAAGCGTATATATGTGCTTTTCTCCTGAAAAGTCGCGTACATCACCCTTTGTTGCTTGGTTGTTGGTTTTGATGGTTGCTGAGTAGGTTTTGATGATTTCTGAGTCATCTTGGGTATTTGTTACGAGTGTTAAGTCTCTGTGGAATGACAAGAAACCTTTCTTTGGTTAAATTTTTGGGCGATGCCTTTCTCATCATCCTTTTCATTTGTTTGTCCTTGCATCTCGGGCTGGGTGTTTTGCTTCTTGATATCCTACTTGGTTTGTCTATGTTTACACACAGTAGAGTTTTTATATCAAGCTGCAGTTTAGTTCTTGCATTTTCATTCCTTTATATTGAAAATACAAAAATATTAGGCATTTTGCATTGTTGGCATTTGATCTTTTGAGACTTTATCATTAATCTTAGTACATGTAAAGAAAGATTGCATTTTATTTAGAATTGCAGAATTGAATTGAGAATTTCATTTTGAAATGCATATCATTTATTGGAAATTGAAGTTAGGACTTTGCATTGCATTCATATTCATTTATTTTACTTGTTGAGTCACAACATCACCAGTTTCACGACCGCACCTTTTTGAGTAAGCAAGGCCACTGAAAGTAACACTATAATTTAAAATTGATTAGTAACGATTTTATTTTTTAGGGTGCACAAACTAGCTTAGGTTTTAGAGCCTTGGAATAGGATTTTGTGAGTAAAATTCTCCAAGGCTATTAAATCAACATATGTGTCTAACTAAGGGAGTGGATAAATCCATTGTATAATCGTTAATATCAGGAGGCTCCGCTTACACCAGAGTTAAGCATGAGATCATGTGAGGTTGGTTGAAGGGATATCCCTCGATACCTTCTTAGCATCATATATATTTCTGGGGATCTATTCATATATGGGGATCTTGCTAGTACCCTTACCTTTGTGAGAGGTGATGCTTTCAAGGTTTCAAGCTTTGTTACCCTGCCCATACGATGGACCTGACTTACGATTGTTCTCCTGTGCATCGGTTATATTGTGGTTTCTTAGTTGCTTGACTTAGGTACCACATAGGTTACTTGTAGGGGTTATTCTGCAGGTACCCTGGGTCAAATAAGGGTCAGACATCACACAACCTTTATGGAGGATTACCTCTTCTGGGGGATCTGGCCGACTGGTTTTTAATACCACGAGGGCCCTTATAACTGATTATGATACCTCCAATCTTTAGCAGAAGAGTATTAGGCTCCTCTTGGGCGAGGAATACCTACTTTAGAGAGGGAGTCCCATTTCAACCACTTTATCATGTTTGTGTGCATATTGGTCGTTTGATTATTTTTGGTGTGCTCTTTGATTATTAGTTGAACTTGGGATTTTATACCATGCCTCAAGTTGTCATTATCATGGATAGTTGATTTCCTGTGGCTCCCTCCTTTACCGCTACCCCCACATGATGTTCACTCATTTCATGGGGATGAATCCATCCGCTTTTCATAATGGTATGCAAAATTATGACAGTCAGTCCATGCCTTGGGTCTCTAATCATTTTCCTCTTGGTATGCCAATCATGCCTTCACCCTTTCCATCCTCTCCCTTGCCTGCTTATATGAATCCTAGTTTTGGATCTGGGGGCATGATGGCTCCACTGTCTGCATCTTCATTTGATAGGAGTCATGTCCCTCAACCAACTCTCACTGTGGGGGGTTGGAATCTCCCCTCTTA
>ML810069.1:11334-25812 GCA_009831015.1 Picea engelmannii
TGATTAACAGAAATTAAAATATTAACACCAGGCCCAACAGTTTATTTGTTAATAGATAATAAAATTTAATATATTCTTTTAAAGATTCATTTCATCTTCTCAACCTTTGGGGGTTCACCAGCAACTATTTTGCTGCTGTGCTAGTTATCCTCCCTAACAGAGAATAGTCCGATTGTTGTTCATGTTTAAAACTGTGAACTCGATGTGCGTATGTCTTATTTGTAGAATACCATGACAACTGCAAAACGGTGTCGATAGATAAAGGATTATAAATATCCCAGGGAAAAGCATAAAAATCTTGTTTTGTTTGGCTGTAGCCCAAGCGATTTCAGCATAAACCATGGTGAAGTACTACCAATTAGGGTTTTTATCTTTGTGTATTGTCATTGAGTTTTTGTGTGTGTTTTGAATGAATTTTATTTTCCACAAAGGATAAGATAATTTCGAATATCAAGGGGTATCACTCTACAGTACTTGTACCATTCACGTAAAGACTGGTATATTTTAGCTTATGTATTATCATGGATTACGCTAAAGTTTAAAAAAATTTACATCCATCTTAAACGGCAGAACTACGAAGTTTAAATTCCTCTCATTGCTAATCCCAGGGGTTTTTATATCCAGGTTTAAAATGAACCTGTAATTTCATAACATTATGGATGTAAAATATGCTCAAAACATTCACCTGCCAAAGATACCGTGAAGTATGTTTCCAAATAATATTTGAACTGTCACACATGTGACACCTATTTCTAAATTCTAACCCTAAATGGAAGTATATGCAGAGCGCTGATACTCAATTTAGAACAAAGTTTAATAAAAACTTTCACCCTGGATTTGGATTTTGAATGAATTGAGTATCATGGAGGGATTAAAGGGCTGACCCGTGCTGTAGATAGAGAGAAAAACACACTTTTTTCTTATAAAGACAACAAACAGGTTTAGAATAGGTCAAGGGAAATCTTTTTGCCTTGGAAGAAGACAAACATTTTTTTTTTAATTGCATTATTTGTAGTTAATTTGAAATGATGCCTTTAAATAGATAACAAGGACGCAATAGAAAGAATAGAGCTCTGGAAAATAAATAATAACATACTTTTCTTGACACAAATCTATACAACAATCTAACAATCTAGAAAGAATAGAGCTCTGGAAAATAAATAATAACATACTTTTCCTGACACAAATCTATACAACAATCTAACAATCTAATGTTTTTAGGTCAAATTACATTTCTGTTTCTAGATAATGGATCTAATTAATGTGAAAATATTTTGACACTAATCTATACAACAATCTAAATGTTTTTGGGTCAAATTACATTTCTGTTTCTAGATGATGGATCTAATTAATGTGAAAATATTTTATTTCAGATTTTAGTTACTAAAACTATTGTAGATAATGAACGAGATATCTCTTTACAAACATTTCTTTTTGTTCTTGTCCATCGACAACACTTTTAGGTTTTCTTATTTTTTTTTTTACTTGTAGTGTTCTTGAGTTCAAATATAATAGAAAGGATGAGGGCAGCACTATCTTTCAAAGTTTTTCTTTATTTTTTTTCATTCTTTCCTACATACCATAGTTTTTAAGTCAGAATCCTCAACAGACGCTACAATCTTGAAAAAATTTGGGTGGCAACTTCACCAAAATTTGGAGTTGCCAGCATGATTTTGGCTTAGTGGAGGAGCTCACAAGGTATCAATTAATTAATTTTTTTATTTACAAGCTATTCAAGTTATTTACAAGCTACATTAAACTCATGATCAAACATTAAAACTAGACTTTTTCCTCATGGTTTTCTGATATTTTTCCTTGATAGCTTTCTGAGTTTATTTAGAGCAATACCAAATTCCTCAAATTCACAAAGCTTTATACATTATCTTCAAAGTTTTTTTTTTGTTTGTTAATTTGTGCGGGACCTGTTGGCAAGGTGTCCCCATGGCTCCACGTAAAGCCCTCACGAGAATTGAACCTTGCCCAACGGTGAAAAACTCCTCACTTTCCGCCATTGGATCCAACCCCTTTGGGCGAATTGGCCATCCATGTTATTTCAATCTGTTTTTTATTTTTATTTTGTATTTTTCTTTACTTAAAAGAGAATAAGAAATTTTTTTGAGCTTTACTATTTGGCTATCCTATGAAAACAATTTTTGAGCTTCAGTATTTGGCTACCCTATGTTCTTATAATTAGTGATTTGACATGCTGAAATGTGCATGTTTCAACTCTCTTATTGAGCTTGAGTGTTTAGTCTTGCTTGAAGATGGCATCCTTAGCTCCCTTTTGAGCATAAAAAAATATTCATCTTAATTTTGTGAGCTCATTTATATGCATTTCCTAAGCATCATATGTTTTCAAAATAGGTTCAATTTTAGGCTATTTATTTCTTTATTTATTTTAAAATCCACACATTTAGTTTTTTTTTTAGCTTTTTATATATAAATGTAGATATTATATTTAACTTAATGTTAATTTTGAAATCAATAACAAGAAAGATAAGTGATTGTGCATAAAGAAAAAATATATTATTTTGTACAAATTGATAAAACTAACTCATTGTTTGAATTACAAACATGGCTAAGTTTAAATTACAAACATGGTTGAAATAATTGACAAAACTATATAAAATAAAGACTATATTAACAAATTAATTCTACATTTGAACAAATATCGAAAGTGGATTTTAAAGTAACCTTTTCATTTGGACTTTTATATTGCACATTCAATCCATTTTGACATTTTTATCTTTATATTGCAACAAAGAGAAATTTATGCTCATAAGAGTTTATGAATGTAATGAAAATCAAATCATTCAAGCCTAATTTCAGGAGATGTAAAGAGCAAATCAAGCATTAAAAGTAAGTCTTAATATGCACAAATTAAAAGCTCATTTGTTATCATTGATTATATTTTAACATTCACATTGAACACGATATTGCTTCTAAAAAGAGTAGGATCACTTTTTCCATTGGATTTTGTGCAAATCTTGTAATAGTTTTGAGTGAAATTCATGGCAATGTATCGCCGAGAATCTATTTCTAAGACAATTATTATGGAAGATGAAATTGAATTTGTTGCACCCATATACATTGCAAGTGAAAAAGCTTTAAACCATAACCAAAGTCATAATGCATAAATAAATCAAGGGTTTGCTCTAGTATAACGAAAGACAACAAAGCACATCAGTTTTATCACAAGGACATTCCTCTACAATCAGTTTTATCACTACAATATTTCTCTAAAATGTTCTTAATCATAACAAGGTGATCTAGAGTTGAATACCATAGTTGAATGAATGATACTAGTTGAATGAATGATCCTAATTATAACAAGGCTGTCCACAATTGAATTGTATCCTCTAAACCCAATCTAAACCCAACCTAGCCTTTATCCCAATAGCTACAAGTCCAACACCAATTATCTCATCATGTATCTACATGTATCTATAAAAATGAGGCAAGAAATTTGGAAGAAACTTGTTCATGGGAAAGGGAAGACACCATGGCCAAACAAAGCTTTAAAGTTTATGCTTGCCGTGGAGAATAAACTTACCTTGAATTCATGTATCTATAAAGATGACACAAGAAATTTGGAAGGAAGATGTTCATTGGCAAAGGAAGATACCATTTCCAAACAAAGCTTTAAAATTTATGCTCGAAACCCTAGAGAATAAACTTACCTCGAATTCATTTGATGAACTAGAATTGTCTATGAAGGAAACAATGCAGATGTGATAAAGGATGCACAATTTTATTCCCACCATCCCAAGGAAAGCTTAGGAATCTTTGGTCATCCACAAGCTGGTCATAAAGGCTGTGTTGCACAGTTTTATTCCCATCATCCCAAGGAAAGCTTAGGAATCTTTGGCCGTCCACAAAATTTCTTCTAGATGCAAGCTTATCATATGTACACAATGGTGGATTATAAATTATAATAGATAGTGTTAGAATTGCAAATGCGGAAAACACAATTCTCATATGATAACTAACAATCATACAAATAAGAAATCACCCAAACGTTGGGCTACGTCCACCAAGCATAGGCATCGATTGTCTTATTATTCAGATCATGGAGATTAGATCAGATTGGCAAGTTCTCACTGTGTCTCTTACACTCAGTCATTCTGCCTCTACGGGCTTACATGAATTTATACATCCATTTACAAGAAACTGATTATTAAATTCAATCCCTATCCATATTCTAACTTGGTCTATTTGGTTGTAACCAATGTAGAATAATAGGATCCAAATCCATCCTTTAAGGAATTCATTGTCACCAAATCCCAACAATCTCCACCTTGACAACAATTAACCTAATACCTTGCTCCTTCCTTTTGTTCATCACCTTTTCTACAAGCCAAGAGAAGCCAAGCACCACTGAAGCTTCTCTAATAAAACTGGTTTCATGATCTCGCCTGTGTGATTTAAACGAGTTTGGATTTCCTGAGGGGTCACTCCACCTCCAACATGTCTTCCACAACTGTGTTTTGAGACATATTTAGTGATATATCTCCTTCTATGCAAAACACCTATAAAATATATATTACAATTATCACATACCATCTCAGTGTAACCATTATAAGTGACATTTGTGCTTCTCAAACGTTGAAGCACCCATTTCACTGCAACACTTGAATATGTCACGTATCTGATAACAACATTGGCATGTGAAACATCTGGTCTTAACCATTTCATCACATACAACATACCTCCTACTGAACTTACACGAGACATAACGTTTTCTTCTTTATAGACAGGCCCTATGCTTGAAGAAAACTTATAATGGAAAGCAAGAGGGATAAAAATTAGTTTTACAATGTTCATACTGAACTCTAACCACAACTTACCGTTACCATATCTATGTACTTCCATGCCCATAATTTTTTTTTCTGCCTCTTGATCCCTCATCCAAATTGTCCTGTCCACCTGAGTCAATTTCTTACTGATTTTATCCACGCTTCATCTTGCTTTGAGCATATCATCAACAAATAACATCAATATTGTGAATGTACTATAAACTATATAGTCATTCCTACTCTTTGAAAAATTATGACTCACTATGAAGGATTCAAACATCTTGTATATTTTCCTGGGTACCATTAGGTCATACAATGAATTATCTAGCATGCAAACAAATTTACCGTTGCGATCTTGAATCAACCCTTTTGGTTGTTCCATACATACAATATCTCTGTCAATGATGACCTTGTGAGAAATAGGATCCCACACACAACATCCCTTTATACCATCATCATAACTTGCAGAGATATAAAACAAGAAGGAATTCAAAAACAAAGATTTTAAGTCTAGGAATGATTTACCCCTTACTAGTACCTGCAATTCTTTCTTTCTCTTATGACCTTGATGCTTCTGCCATAAACAAGAAGATACATTTGTCACTTCAGATACTACTTCATTACTCCCTTCCATATTATAAAGGTTATCAACCTTTGTTGCCTTCATCACTACTAAATTCCCTTTTGACAATGTGAGAGCTTCACCTTGACCTGTATACTTATATCCACAAGAATCCAACACTCCCAATGAAATCAAATTTGATTTAAGATCATGTACATATCTAACATCCGTTAATTCCCTAACAATACCATTGAACATCCTGATTCTAATACTGCTAACCCCAAGAGTTTTACAAGAAATGCCATTTCCCATAAACACTACACCCTCATCAACAGATTGGTAAGAAATGAACCAATTTCTATGTGAGCACATGTGGTGGGAGGCACCTGAATTTAACTACCATTCTTCTTGATATTGTAAATTATTAGAAACAAATAAAACTTGATCAATCATACCTAAATTTGTTACAACCAAATTTGCTTCCTTCGTAGAGTTTTCCTTAGATTGCTTTCTCTTCCAACAATCTTTCTTGAGATGTCCAATTTTGCGATAGTACTAGCATTTCGCTTGACCCTTTCTGTGTCTTGACTTAGATTGAGAAAAACTTCTCTCATTCTGCTCTTTAGTTCGACATCTGACCAACATCGCCTCTGAAATTGAAGTTTCTTTACTAGATTTTCTCCTCATCTCCTCATCCAACAAAGCTCCCACAACAGAGTCATAATCTAACACATTTGCTTAGTTAAAGTTAATAGAGTTGACTAGATTATCCCAAGACTCAGGGAATGAACACAATAGTGTAATAGCCTTATCTTCATCTTTGAATTTAACTTTCATACTAGTCAATTGGACTATAAGGGTATTAAAGGTATTTAAATGGTCAGCAATTTGTGTACCTTATTTCATCCACAAATTGTACAATTGTCTCTTCAAGTAGATCTTGCTCGTCAAGGAATTTGTCATATATAGACTTTCCAACTTGCTCCATAAGCCTGATGTTGTATCCTCTCCTATGATATTAAACATAACCTCATTTGTCAGACATAAACGAATGGTACTAAGAGATTTCACATCTAGATATTCACATTCCCATTTTGTCATGGCTATGGGTTTCTTTGACTTGCCTGCCAATGTTTTTTGCCATCCTTGTTGCACCAGTAAATACCACATCTTGAGCTTCCAGAGCTCAAAGTTGTTTTTACCGCTGAACTTTTCAACTTCAAACTTTGAACTCTACATCTTAGCCATTAGCACAAAAATCTCGTAATGTCCACTGCTTATAAAATCCTTTTAAATGTGGAGGAATAATAAATAAGGTTAAATGTGGATCCTTAATAAATAAGGTTAAAGGTTAACCACAAAAGGTTTATAATAATAAAAAAATTATATATTTTCCATAAAACCTTTTAATAATATATAAAAAGGTTTAATAAAAACTTTTATAAATAAAAGTTTTACTCCATAAGAATTCACATTTTTAACGTATCCACCCACGTGACTCTTTAATTAAAAAAAAAACTTCTTACTTTAATTAACTCCTCCACCTTTACTTTTCCAAAGAACCATACCTTAAAATTTCCAAGAAGAAAATGATGCGCATTTCCGCACCTCACACTACCATTGGAGTGGGGCGAGTCTGCACCTCATGATTCACTTGGAGTGCAACAATACTTAAAGATTTGCGCACTGTAATACACAGCTGGAGTGCGGAAATTCTAGGTTTTCAAACGTGTGTAAAGTGTGAGTAGTATGCCGTCGCACCCTTCCAGAGGAGGGACCTGCGGTGATGTATAAATCGATGCACCTCACACAGATTTCACTTCTGGTGCTCCTCCGAGAATTTGAAGCTCCTCCAACCAACTCTGATACCACTTGTTAGAATTGCAAATGCAGAAAACATAATTCTCATATGATAACTAACAATCATACAGATAAGAAACACAACGATTTCACGTGGTTCACCCAAACGTTGGGCTACGTCCACCAAGCATAGGCATCGATTGTCGTATTATTTAGATCATGGAGATTACATCAGATTGGAAAGTTTTCACTCTGTCTCACACTCAGTCATTATGCCTCTACGGGCTTACATGAATTTATACATCCATTTACAAGAAACTGATTATTAAATGCAATCCCTATCTGTATTCTAACATGGTCTATTTGGTTGTAAGCAATGCAGAATAATTTCGTTGTCACCAAATCCCAAGTTTTAACAGTACATTGAGTTACTCAAGGTGTAAATATAATGAAGAAACCATAAGCCACATTCTCTTCCACTAACCATTTTAGAAACATATTTAAAATTTTACAGTGTCAGCTATAAGGTTAACCATTATGTTTTGGGAATTGTACATAATATCAAAGTGTTATGAATCTAATTGGAGTCCCATTTTTCATCGTTTAATTTTGCATAATCTCAAAGTGTTGTGAATCTAATTGGAGTCCCATTTTTCATCTTCTAATGTTAAGTCTAAATTGGAATGGTTTATCATTCCTAGTTATGATGTCTAGTAAGTTGAATGGAAAAAAATGAAATTATTATTCAACCCAAACTCAAATTTCCCTAACATGTCTACAGATCAACTTTGACACAACCTGTAAAACCTGAAATCCTAAATTAAAAACATTAAAGTCCAAAGATGACCCAAATGAACTGCTTAAATAGATTATGTGAAGCACTGCATCGGAGTGCCTTAAGACATAGCAAAGATAATGCATAAGACACAATATAGTGCTTTAAGGCTGGCAGATAAAAAACAGCCAATAAACTTAAAATGCCAAGTTATGAAATCATAGGTTCTCCCTTCAGACTTAAAATGTCATCCATATAGTAAAATCGTTTGGTATTAAATTATGGTGACAATCTTTTCCGCCACTCTATAAAGACTTGACTTCAACACATTTAGTTACATAGTCTATACAAACTAGTATGTGTTTCCATCCTTTCTGTGATGCTCGTAAACTGCCAATAAACTTGTCGTTCAGTGGAGGGACATTTTAGTAAGGATTACCACTTTGAATGCATCTTGGTTCTTGTATCACCGAAATATATTATTATAGATCAGGACCCGGTCATTCTTCCACACTTTCAGAAATGAAGCGAGACTGATTTAATGGACAAGATATCTTAGCACATCTATGCTTTCTCTTATAACATAGACACAACCTTATTCAGATTATTACATCTTGGTTCATCATTAGATCACTTCTACCACAACATTATATACATCGACATAGTTTAGTAAGATTCATTCACAATTCTCCATCTAGAACTACTTGGATTCATCATGTCAAATAATCTATATGTGAACATCCGAATAAAAAATATTGATCAAACAATAAAGGATCCCATATTGGATCAGCGATTCACGCATTTTCGAAGAAAGACTCTATTGTATAGTAACATAATTAGTTTTTCTCCTTCATGGTGAACCACAAATTCATCATTGAGTGCATGGTCTATAGAGAAAATGCACATCTCCCTACTAAATCGAGACTAAGTGGATAGGAAGCATAATGAAAAAATGAGAAGCAAGGAATATAATATAGAGAAGACGAATTTGGAAACAAGAATGAGCATAGAAAAATTCATTAAGGGAAAAGAGCTGAGCTAAATAAGCTTCAACAAATTAAGAAAATCAAGAAACAATTATACAATCAACTGCGACAGGCAGTGTACAGTCACATATTGTTGAGGTTACAGATATAATTAACACTCCCTCTTAAACTCAAGAGTTACAAACATCAACACTGATAATGCCCAAGTGTTGTCTCTGAAAATCAAAAACGAATTTTCCTAGTGGCTTCATAAAAATGTCTACTAGCTGATCTCTTGAGCCACAAAATTGCAGTGTGATGTCACCATGATTGACTAACTCATGTATGAACTGAAAGAGAGTGTCAATATTCTTTCTTTTCTTGTGAAACACATGGTTTTTAGATAAATAAATTGTTGAAGTGTTGTCACAAAAGATAGGAGTTGACTCATTTTTTGTATGTGACATATCATTCAAAATTCTTCTCAGCCACACAACTTGACAAGAAGTTGAGGTAGTAGTGACATGTTCTGCCTCTACAGAAGATATTGAGACAATGGGATGTTTCTTTGATTCCCAAGAAATTAGGTTCTTGTAGTATTGTACCCAAAATTTCCCAAACCCAAATTTTCCAAAAAAAAAACAAATTTGTTAGGGGACATTAAAGTTCCTTGACTCTTCAACATTTGAATGTGACACAAAGATTATCCATTATAAATATATTTATTCCTTTATTGTATGCATAGCATAGTTATGATCATAAACTATCATAAATTCTATCCATAACCTTAACACTAGCCATAACGATATGCATTGTTTACCCTACAGAATTTAGTGTGCATACCTTAACACTGTCACTATCTATCTATCTATCTATCTATCTATCTATCTATCTATCTATATATATATATATATATATATAGTTTACCATATAAACTATCATATGGATTCCATACACTAACACTATCCACACACACACACACACACACACACACACATGTATATATATTGTTTACCATATGACCTATCACATGGATACTATACACTAACACTATCCATAATTCATTGTTTAACATATAACACTAACACTATCCACAACTTATCGTTTAACATATAAACTTTTATATGGATACTATCACAATGTAAGACTTTGGTATAATGTAACAACCATATACCATAACGATAAAGTTAGTAACCCTACCCAACTAGTGACATCGCTCAACATTGAATAGGTTCAAAATCGTTTAATGGAGGATGTTAGATCGGTCTTGCGGGCATTTACCTCTAGCTATTTCATTAATGGGGAGACCTGTATCGTACCTCCCAAACTTGAAACTTAAGAATCCATGCCCAATGTGGGCTCGCCATCTCCATGGATTCACATGGAAGAGGGTTGATGTGTACCTACTGTGTTTACTCCTCTATGAGGCCTTCGAGGCAACCTCATTCATTGTCTGGCCCCTTTGGTCCTGTAACAATTTTTGTCTCTGCATTTGCAACGCGACCTCTGCGCATTAGGGAGGTTCGACTTTTTGGTCCTGTAACAACTTTTATCTTTGTGTTTGCAACACAACCTGTGCGTGTTAGGGAGGTTTGTCTCTTTGGTCCTGTAAGTTTTCTCTCTACATTTGCAACGCAACCTGTGCGCCTTGGTGAGGTTCAGCTCCTTGGTTCTGTAACAGTTTTGTCTCTGTGTTTGAAAACCACGACCGGTGCGCTATGGAGAAAAACAAAATGCATACTCGGCATTCTCGGTACACCAAGGTGAGTAACGATTCCATTATTTAATACCTCTTTGTTAATATATTTCGTGATGTGCTCTCTGTTGTAGGATTTACATGTATTAACGTTGCGCCTCCGTATGCAATTTTCCTCCCGGAGTTCCTCTATGTTTAAGGTTTTGGGACTGGAGGTTTATTGTGTTTCCACTCGGTTGACTGTTTTTCTACCCTTACTCCTTACAGTTCTTTCATGGCCCAAAACATTTTAAAGGTTGAACCCTCGTCTGTCTCCTTTAATCATTGTAACCCTATTAGTCCTATGCTCTCGAACTCGTCCTAACAATCCCGAGACTTGCTACGCTGACTGGTATTATCCTGACTTGTCTATTGTCAAAACTTTGTAGGGCATTCTCGTAATTGCACTCTATATTTTCATGGAAATATTAAACCTCTAAGAGGAGTTTGAAATTTACCCACTATAAAATTATAAATAGTAGTATAAAATCCTCTACAGGAATTCGTAATTACTCTATGTGTAAAATATATTAACACTATGTAAATCGTAATCTATGCTTTGTGTATGCAAAATAATGTTATTTTCCCTCTGTGGGGATTCATAATAACACTCCGTGTAATTATGTTAACACTCTGTAGAAATCGTAAGTTATGCTATGCATAAATATACACAACAGTCTTAATTATTCTCTTAGATTTTAAATATTTTAAATATTTAAATGTGAATATACATAGGGATCCAGAGAAATATAAATGTGTGCCTCATTTTTGATTAATCTAAGCACAATCTATTTTACTTTCACTTTCTCTGTTTTCTAAGTGAAGTTTTATGAATACATACATGAATTTAATGATGGGGCCCTTTTTCTGTTTTGTGATGGTACCCATCAGTCAATTTTGGGTCCACTCCTCCTCCTCTTGGATCGTGGATAGATTGTCGCACAAGCACAAGTGGTGATCTGTTTCTTCATCAAACTTAAGCTAAGTATTTCCTTGATTTGTTCTTAATACTTAATTTCCATAGAATAGAAATTCTCATATAGTTTTATAAACGCTCATTTTTGTCCTTTTGCAGGTTTGTACAATCGAGGAAAGAAGATGAAGGAAAACTCTCTCTCAAAAGTTATTCGAGTTCTGATCTATGCACGCATTACTTCGATTACATACAGATTTTAAACATACTTCTTAGACTCTGTTTACAATACAAGTAGTAGTGGAGTCTTTGGCCTATGACACTGCAACTATAATATTTTGAACAGTGATCGATTGAATACAAGGGTTGACTTTGTAAGATACTTTGAGTTCATCATTATGTTTTTGTAGTAAATAAGAATGTACTTTTTATATCTATTCTATGTGGTGTTGTACAAATTTAAATAGTAATTCAACATATTTATATAATTCAATGGTCAATACGAATATAACAATAGCTCTATCATTCCTTTATGCGCGCACACACACACACACACACGTGTGTGTGTGTGTGTGTGTGTGTGTGTGTGTATACAATTATTTATATACATATAACCATATTTAATGACCAATACGAACATACAATAGTTCTATCATTTCTTTATGCATGAACACATATATATGTATATACAGTCATTTATATATGTATAACCATAATTAATGATTAATAGAAACATACAATAATTCGGTTATTTCTATATGGATGAACACACACACACACACACACACATATATACCACCATCACATTTCAATTAAAACAATATAGTATCCTTGAACTAGAATAAACCATCACATTCCTAACAAATAATAATCAAACATAATATTGGCAAGGAATGAAAGTCAAGATACATATCTCAAAACTTATGCTGGAATCCAAATGGAACAACCACATTCCACCAAACCATAGAACAAAACAACCAAATCCACTTTCCATGTTCACCCCCTAGCTTGACCATGAGCCCATAAGGGCAAACATAATGATCCTCCTAGCTATAGTCAACATCCAAAGATCAGAAATTCCTTTGCCTCACACTCACAGTGATCATGACAAAAAAAAGATCTTGTTTCTCCAACATACTAAGCAACGTCCTACCTCCTCGACATGTTGTTTCTATATGCATCTAGTGCCTAGGTATTTCGTTCTCTCTTTGAGAAATTCATAGATTTACAAATACCTAATTTTTAGGGGCTTCTAGTGGTCAAATTCCACATTTTCCGCTTGCAAAAATCAGCCTTGAAGCAACTCAAACTTGTTCCCCACTCATGGAGTCATGGTCAACTATTTTTAACCTGGTTGTTCCATTTGTCTTGCAACATTTAATTTATAAAAATTTTGTATTTCACATGTATTAAAATAAAAGAGGTTAGTTGGGAAAGTCAAATCTTTGCCCAATAGTCATCAAATAATTAATGACAATAATAAAAATTCCAAATTTGGATTTTCGATAAATGGCAAATAATTTCCAAATCCAGATTTTCCAAAAATGAAAATTTATTCCAAAGTTTACTTCGAATTTATTATTCTAAAATTTTGGGGATATTATATCCTCTCCCCCTTAAGTACAACACTATCCTCAATGTTCATTCCTCTATCGGAATAGGGTTGGATAATATTTCTGCAAATCTTCCTCCAATTCCCTAGTGGCCTCATCAAGGCTAAAGTGATTCCATTTCACTTTTACCTCGGCAATGGTTTTGTTTCGTAGTTTTCTTTCCTGTCCAGAATCCGTAGAGGTTCTGCTTCGAACTCGCCTTCTGGTTCCACATGCATCATGTTCCAATCAATGATGTGAGTAGAATCATGCATATACTTTTTTAATAAGGAAACATGAAAAACATTATGAACTTTTAAGTTTGCAGGAAGTGCTAGTTGATATGCCATAGGTCCAATTCGAGTTAAAATATTGAAGGGGCCACACAACCTAGGTGCCAACTTTGAACAATTTCATGGCTTTAGAGAGCTCTTCCTTGCTTTGACTTTCAGATATACATGGTCTCCAATTTGAAATTTCCAATGCCTCCTTTTTAAATTTGTGTAGTTTTTTTGTCAGTCTTGGGCCTCCTTTAAATTATGTTGTACCCTTTTTACCATTTTCTCCATTTCCTTGAGCATTTCCGGTCCCATCATAAGTGTCTCAACTGGATTTTCACAGCTAATTGGAGTTGTGAATTTCCTTCTGTATAATGCTTCGAAGGGACTCATCTTGGTTGATGTGTGATAGCCATTATTGTAAGAAAATTCAACTAAGTGTAGGTACTCCTCCCACTTAGTTGGTTTTGTTCTCACGTACATTTGTAATATGTCTTCCACAATCTCGTTCGTTCGTTCGGTTTTCCCATTCGTTTGGGGATGAGAGCTTGTGCTGAAATTCAGGTTAGTATTCAATCCTGCAAACAATTCCTTCCAAAACTTTGACGTAAATTTGACATCTTTATCGAAGATCACCATCTTGAGAATTCCATGCAATCTAAATATTTCTTTCATAAAAATTTCAGCAATATTAATTACTTTATAAGTAGACTTCACACGTATAAATTGTGTAGATTTGATAAGTTTATCAATTGCTACCATAATTGAGTCATTCTTCTTTTGAGTCTTAGGAAAACCTATGATGAAGTCCAATGAGATAATCTCCCACTTCCATTCTGGTATAGGTAGAGGTTGTAGAATATTGATCGGATGCTGATGTTCAACCTTTACCTGTTGACAATGTAATCATTTAGATAAATATTCAGTTGTTTCACTCTTCATGTTAGGCCAGAAAAATCATTTTCTTAAGCCTGTTATCATTTTCTGGTATCGTGGATGACCAAAATATGGCATTTTGTGCAATTCATCAAGAATTGTTGACTTTAAGTCAGCAGAATTAGG
>ML810069.1:31043-47089 GCA_009831015.1 Picea engelmannii
ATACCATAACATTAACGCTATCCACACACACACACACACACACACACACACATATATATTGTTTACCATATGACCCATCACATGGATAGTATACACTAACACAATCCATAATTCATCGTTTAACATATAACACTAACACTATCCACAACTTATCATTTAACATATAAATTGTTGTATGGATGCTATCACAACGTAAGACTTTGGTATAGTGTAACAACCATATACCATAATGATAAAGTTAGTAACCCTACCCGACTAGTGACATGGATCCACATTGAATCGGTTCGAAACCATTTAATGGAAGATGTCAGATAGATCCTGTGGGCATTTACCTCTGGTTATTTCATTAATGGGAAGGCATGTATTGTACCTCCCAAAATTGACACTTAGGTAGTCGCGCCTAATGCGGGCTCACCATCTCCATGGCTTCACATGACAGAGGGGTGGTACGTACCTACTTCGTTTACTCCTCTACGAGGCCTTTGAGGAAACCTCCATTCATTGTCTACCCCCTTTGGTCATGTAACACGTTTTTTCTCTGCATTTGTAACACGACCTCTACGCATTAGTGGGGTTCGACTTTTTGGGCCTGTAACAAGTTTTTCCTCTGCGTTTGCAACAACCTGTGTGTGTTAGGGAGGTTCGTCTCTTTGGTCCTTTAACAAGTTTTCTATCTACATTTGCAATGTGACCTGTGCGCCTTGGTGAGGTTCGGCTCCTTGGTTTTATAACAGTTTTGTCTCTGCGTTTGAAAACGACTACCGATGCACTATGGAGAAAAAAAAAGCATACTCGGGGTTCTTAGTATGCAAAGGTGAGTAACTTTTCCGTTATTTAAGACCTTTGTGTGAAGATATTTTGTTATGTGCTCTCTGTTTGAGGATTTACATGTATTAATGTTGTGCCTTCATATGCAATTTTCCTCCCAGAGTTCCTCTGTGTTTAAGGTTTCAGGATTGGAGGTTTATTGTGTTTCCCCTCGATTGACTATTTTTCTTCTACCCTTACTCCTTACAGTTCTTTCATGGCCCGAAACGTTTTAAAGGTTGAATCCTGGTCTATCTCCTTTAAATGTTGTAACCCTACTAGTCCTATGGTCTGGAACTCGTCCTAACAATCCCGAGACTTGCTATGCTGATTGCTATTATCCTGACTTGTCTATTGTCAAAACTCTATAGGGGATTATCGTAATTGCACTCTATATTTTCATGGAAATATTAAACCTCTAAGAGGAGTCTGAAATTTACCCACTGTAAAACTATAAATAGTAGTATAAAATCCTCTACGAGAATTCGTAATTACTCTCTGTGTAAAATATACTAACAATGTGCAAATCGTAATCTACGCTTTGTGTATGCAAAATAATGTTATTTACGCTCTATGGGGATTCGTAATTACACTCTGTGTAATTATGTTAAGACTCTGTAGAAATCGTAAGTTATGCTCTGCATAAATATACACAACAATCTTAATCCTTTGTAGGAAGTTGTAGATTTATGCTATGTGTGATATCTGTAGTAGTATTAATTCTCCTTGGAATTTATAAATCTATGCTTTGTGAAATGTTTTTGTATTTACTTTTCGTGCATATGATTAGCAATATACAGCAAGGTTGTAATCGTTTGAAATGACACTTTTTTGCACCCTCTAGTTATAAAACGAGTCTCTGTTGGATGGGATTTGGTTTAGACTGTTATTTAATTGTTGTGATTCAAAGTGAACAATACACAGGTAACAACTCTTATGCACCTCTTAGATTTTAAATATTTAAATGTGAATATACATAGGGATTCATGGAAATACAAATGTGTGCCTCCTTGTTGATTAATCTAAGCACAATCTATTTTACTTTCATTTTCTCCGTTTTATAAGTGAAGTTTTATGAACACATACATGAATTTAATGATGGGGCCCTTTTTCTGTTTTGTGACGGTACCCATCAATCAATTTTGCGTCCACTCCTCCTCCTCTCAGACCGTGGAAAAATTGTTGCACAAGAACAAGTGGCGATCTGGTTCTCCGTCAAACTTAAGCTAAATATTGCCTTGATTTGTTCTTAATACTTAATTTCCATGGAATAAAAATGCTAGTATAGTTTTCTAAACCCTTGTCTTTCTCGTTTTGCAAGTTTATACAATCAAGGAAAGAAGATGAAGGAAAAATCTCTCTCGAAAGGTATTCGAGTTTTGATCTATGCGTGCATTACTTCGGCTACATACAGATTTTATACATACTTCTTAGAATCTGCTTACAATACAAGTAGCAGTGGAGTGTTTGGCCTATGATACTCCAATTGTAATATTTTGAGTAGTGATCGATTGAATACAAGGGTTGACTTTGTAAGATACTTCGAGTTCATCATTATGTTTCTGTAGTAAATAAGAATGTATTCTTTCTATCTATTCTCTGTGGTGTTGTACAAATTTTAATAGTAATTCAAAAAATTTATATAATTCAATGGTCAATAGGAATATAACAATAGTTCTATCATTCATTTATGCATGAATTCATATATATATATATATATATATATATATATATATATATACAATTGTTTATGTACATATAACCATATTTAATGACCAATAGGAACATACAATAGTTCTATCATTTATTTATGCATGAACACATATATATGTATATACAACCATTTATATATGTATAACCATAATTAATAATTAATAGAAACATACAATAATTCTACTATTTCTGTATGGATGAACACACACACACACACACACACACACACACACACATACCATCACAACATTTCAATTAAAACAATATAGTATCCTTGAACTAGAATAAACCGTCACATTCCTAACAAATAATAATCAAACATAATATTGACAAGGAATACAAGTCAAGATACATATTTGAAACCTTATGCTGGAATCCAAATGGAACAACCATGTTCCACCCAAACATAGAATAGAACAATGAAATTCACTTGCCCTGTTCACCCCCTATCCTGACCATGAGTCCATAAGGGAAAACATAATGATCCTCCTTGCTATAGTCACCATCCAAAAATCATAAATTCATTTGCCTCACACTCACAGTGCTCATAACAGAAAAAATATCTCCTTTCTCCAACATACTAAGAAGTGTCATGCCTCCTCCATATATTGTTTTTATATGCATCTAGTGCCTAGGTCTTTCCTTCCATGTTTGGGAAATTCACAACTTTACAAATCCCTGATTTCTAGGGATTGCTAGTGATCAAATTCCACATTTTCCACTTGTAAAAATCATCCTTGAGGAAACTCAAACCTGTTCCCCACTCATGGAGTGATGGTCAACTATTTTTAACTTGGATGTTTCATTTATCTTCCAGCATTTAATTTATAAAAAAAGATTCTTTCGCATTTGTCAAAATAAAAGAGGTTAGTTTGGAAAGTCAAATATTTTCCCAGCAGTGATCAAATAATTAATTACAATAACAAAAATTCCAAATTTGGATTTGCCATAAATGGAAAATAATTTCCAAATCTGAATTTTCCAAAAACGAAAATTTATTCCAAAGTTCACTTAGAATTTAATATTCTAAAATTTTGGGGATATTACACTTGCCCAGGTGAAAATCATGTACTGAGGTGCCTTTCTGGTCGTCTAGGATTCCTGCAAAATCACTGTCTGTTTATCAAGAGAGATCATTATCATCAGACTGTGTGTACCATAAGCCAAAATTTAGAGTGCCTGCAACAGATATCAAAATCCTTTTCTCCATCTTCCAATGAGAATCTTTGGGGTATTCCATGAACCTAGAAACAATGTTGGCTGCATACATAATATCAGGCCTAGTTGTTGTAAGATAGAACAAACTGCCTACTAAAATTTTGTACATGGTAGAATCCACTGTAGGGCCTTCATCTTGCTTGCTCAATTTTGTGCCTAGGGGTATAGGAGTTTTTGTTGTATTGCAGTCTTCCATGCAAAATATTTTGATGATGCCTACTTCATACTTTTGTTGACAGACAAAAATTCCTTTGGTTGATTGGTCAACCTCATTCCCCAAAAAATATTTCATTATGCCAAGATCTCTCATCTCAAACTCAGATTGCATGGCATGTTTAAAAATGGTTAACTCAATATTTCCAGTATATATCATGTCATCAACATATAAACATACAATCAAAATTTTACCTTGCTGATATGTTTTGGTGTATAGAGTTGGCTCATTTTGGATTCTACTGAAACCACTCTTGATCAGGTAAGTGTCAATTCTTTTGTACCAAGCTCTTGGATCTTTCTTTAAGCCATACAAGGATTTCTTCAACCGATACACTTTGGATGGATGCTCTTTGACTTCAAATCCAGGTGGCTGATCCACATAGAGCTCTTCTTCTAAGATACCATTCAAGAAAGATGACTTAACATCCATCAGGTATACTTGCCATTTGTGTTGAGCTGCTATGGATAAGAGAGTCCTTATGATGTCCAACCTTTCTACTAGAGAAAAAGTTTCACCATAATCAATACCTGGTTGTTGTGAGAATCCTTGTGTCTCGGTAGATCAACAAGATCCCATGTCTTGTTTTCTCAATGGAGTCAATCTCTTGGTTCATGGATTGAACCCAATGGGGATATTTAGTTTCCTATTTAAAGGATATAGGTTGACATGACATTAATGAAAAAGGATTATGTTGATCAATATCATCCAACTGTTGATGGATTTCTCTCAAACTTTAAGTTCTCTGATTTTGAAGTTTAGAGGATGAATTTTTGCTTGAAGTAGAGTTGTCCTGAGGACTTTCAGGTTGTCCTCGTACTTGCAATATTGGAAGGGCAGGCTGATGTGTTTGTTGCCCTGTATTTTTTGTGTTTTCAGGAAGTGTCAGCAATGGATTTTGACTATCCGTAGGTCGATTTTCAAACTCACTCCAGAACTGATTTTCAAGAAATTTGACATCTCTGCTGAGAATTATTTTCTTTGAAATCAGATTGTAGGGTCTGTAGGCTTTGGATGTCTCACTGTAGCCAACACAAATGCATTTCTCACTAATATTATCAAGCTTATTCCTCAATTTGGAAGGTATGTGAGTGAATGCTATGCATCCAAATGTCCTTACATGAGCAACAATTAGCTTTGTCCCACTCCATGCTTCTTGAGGGACCTTCATCTTGAGAATGGTGGTTGGATATATATTCAGGAGATAAACTGGGCATGCTACTACTTCAACCCAAAACAGATTTGAGAGACATTTCTCTCCGTGAAGGCTTCTTTCCATGTTCATTATTGTTCGATTTTTTCTTTCAGCGCCCACTCCATTTTGTTGTGGAGTATACCCGGCTGTAGTTTGCATGACGATGCCTTGTGATTTGTAGAACTTTGCAACTTATGTGGAGTTGTATTCTCCTCCTTCATATGACATGAGAGTCTTCACATATTTCTCACTCAGTTTTTCAGCTTCATCCTTGAATTATTTGAACTTTGCAAAGGTTTTAGACTTGTGTCTAAGAAAATAGATCCAAATTTTCCTGCTAAAGTAATCAATCAACGTTAAAAAATAAATGCTACCACCTATTGAATTTTTTTGCATTGGTCCACATAGGTCAGTGTGAACCAACTCTAAGTGTTGTTTTTCTTGAGTGGAGGAATGTGGAAAACTAGTTCTATTCTGTTTTCCAAGAATGCAAGACTCACATGGGGGATTTTGCTCTTTGAAGACAACATTTGACCATGGATTGCTTCTGTAGAAGGATTAGACTTTGAAAGGGTATATTTCCAAATATTTCATGCCAAACCATAGTTTCATTAGGGGTGGATGCAAAATGTGCATAAGATTGTATTAAATTTGCAGTTCTGAGGGTCAGGGGAAACATTATATTTCTAGTCATGTGGATTTCAAAAATAAAATGTATGTTGGGGTTTTTGTCATATATCGAACTTGATGCTCCCTCAAAAAGTACCTTATAGCCATGTTCAAATAGATTTCCTACACTTAAAATATTATGTTTCAGATCTAGAACACGATAGACATTGTTTATGTATTTCTTTACATTTTGTTTAGTAAGAATAGGTACAGTTCCTTTTCCTTGAACTTTGACTAAGGAACAATTTCCAAGTGTAATATCAGATGAAATAGAAGAATCAATGCATGAAAGTAAATCTTTGTTACCTATCATGTTATTGTTGCATCCAATGTCCAACAAACAAAGATCTTTGTGTTGTTCTTCAGTCTTGTGGCATGAGAGAAACATACCATCCAAGCTTTCTCCTTCATGATTTGAGACATTTGCTTTTCTTGAGAGATGCTATGCTTGCTTCTTCCGGAATTTAGATCCATAGTGCCCATACTTTTTGCATTAATAGCATTGTATGCTTGAATTTTCATTTGATCTTCTCCCTCTACCTCTTTGAGGTTGGAAATTTTGATTCTGGTTCTGTTGTCTGTGACCTTGGAAATTTTGATTTTGGTTTTGTTGTCTGTGACCTTGGAAATTATTATTCTGGTTCTATTGTTTGTGACCTTCACTTGAGTGATGGTTACTTGGAATTCTCCCTCTTCCTTGGTGACCTCTACCTTTGCCTCTGCCTCTCCCTCTGCTGAAGGAGAATTGAGTCTTGAAGTCATTGGCTATTAACTCATCTTCGAGATGTAGTCTGGTCTCATGTGTCAACAGAGAGCCCATTAATTCATCTGTTGAAAAATTTGATAGATCCTTGGATTCAAGGATCGCTGTAACAACCATTTCAAATTTCTTTGGTAGAATTCTGAGAACCTTATAAAATATTCTTTGATCAGGGATGGCTTCACCAGTCAATTTGATCTGGTTTACAATTCCCATGACTCTGGTAATAAACTAATCAATGTTTTTAGACTCTGTCATTTTTAAAGTCTCAAAATGCGTCCTCAAGGTCTGAAGTTTGATTGTTTTGACCCTATAATTTCCTTGGTAAGATGATTTAAGGATGTCCCAGGTCTATTTTGAAGTAACAACGCCTGTGATTTTTGAGAAAATTGAGTCATCCATTGAGTTTTGAATCCAAATTTTTTCCTTATTCTCTCTGTTCCATTGTGTTGCCTCAACAATTCTCTTTTGATTGGTCATGGCAACACGGTCTGTTAGATCCGGTTCCACATAGCCAAGATCCACTAGATCCCAACACTCTTGTTCTTGTAAGAAGGATCTCATTCTAAGAGACCAAAATGCATAGTTCTTTCCAAGAAGAATCGGTCCTTGTGTTGGTCCTAAATTCCTAGAGGTGGCCATCGTGAAAAAAAAATTGAACAAAAAAAATTTGTTAGAGATTTGCATGCTTACCTGTTTCATGTGCATAAAACTAGGTCTGTGAATTCCTATGCATGACTTTGGGCCGAAAAACATGGGGTAGACCACTTCTTTAGCTTTGATCTAGTTGGATCTGACTATCTGAGCATGAGATCTTTGAAGTCGGAGCTCTGAGTTCTGTCCTTTAGAAACTGTAGCCCCTCAAATGGAGGAATGGAGCTTTTTGAGTTTACTCGAGAGTAATAAAAATTTGACATTCAACTTCTCATGTGACCGGGGGATGAAAAACAGGTGCTTCGGGCCTTTGGGCTTCAGGCATTTCGACGTTGAAGGTCTGAATTTCTCTCAATAGATGAATAACGAATTTGTTTCAAAGATCGACGGTCCTCGTTGATTTGAAATCAACGGTCCACAATTACTTCACGACTTTGGGCCTTCGGGTGATATTCCTTTCTTACCTCTTAATCCTCCGAACTCGTGAATCTTCGAACAAGGGAAGATATCAACGTTCCCAATTTGATGTTGAGATCTACGACTTAGAATTAGTTTGGAAGTTTGCGCTTTGAGGATCTTTCACCACTCTTAATCGCAAAAATCACGAAGTGTCATAGTGGAGAATTGTCTGGAGAGAGGTAAATCCAATGGTCCTTAGGCCTTAGCAAATGAACGACCAAGATCTTCTTTGAAACTCCAGCCTTAGGATTTTTCGTATGCTAATATGCGCAATCCTCCGGAGTGTCGAATCTCTGAAGTGTGAGATCAACCTCCACGTGTCCTCTTGATTTGGACGGCTGAGATTTACGTTGGAATCCCGGGCTTCGGGCGTTCTGAGATGCACAACACCACAAACCTCCAAAGTGTTAACTTTTTGGAGTGTCAGGTCTGTCGACACGTGTCCTTAGCCTTCAATGGATCAGATTTACTTCAGGACTTCAGACATTTCTTGCTCTATTGCTTCGCTCCACAAAACCTTCTGGAGTACTAAGTCTCTGAAGTGAGGCATCTAGCGTCGCATGTCCTTGTTGATGGATGGTCCAGATGAACATTGGGCTTCGGGACTTCTCGCTTCTCGCATTCGTCTTTCTTCTGATGTGGTTATTTGCTCGAGTGCAAGATCTCCTTCCACGTGTCCACTTCTATCAACGGTTTGGATCTACTCCGGCTCTTCGGAGCTTCGGGCCTTCGAGAGGTCTTTATGCAGCTGCTTGTCCCTTGCTTGAAGATCAATGATCACGAGTTATTGCGGAGACTCAACTCACTCACTCTTTAATTTCTTTCCCGATCTCCACAAAGCGAAGATGCTCGTCTGTAGTGGGATTGATATCCACTGTTGATCTGTTGATATAGCAAGATCAATGATCTTGAGATATTGCGGGCTCAAAACTTTCTCACACTTTAATTTCCTTCCCGATCCCCGCAATGCGAAGATGCTCGTCCGTAGAGGGATCGATATCCCTTGTTGATCTTTTGATCTAGCAAGATCAATGATCCTGAGGAATTGCAGTCTCACAACTTGCTCACGTTTTAATTTCCTTCCCGATCCCTGCAATCCGAAGATGATCGTTCGTAGCGAGATCGATATCCACCGTTGATCTGTTGATCTAGCAAGATCAATGATCCTAAGGGATTGTGGGCTCACAACTTGCACAAACTTTAATTTCCTTCCCGATCCTCGCAATTCCTCCTCACCATCGATATCTCTCCTATGAGATCTGATGGTCAGGACTTAATATTTGCTTGATCCGACGACTGATCTTGCTCTCGCTTAGATATTACAACTAAGAAAAAAATTCTCCTTATTTGTGGGCTCGTCGTTTCTGTGCTTAATTAAAGGCTCGAATCTATTCTCATGTCCAATCTTACGACTGAAGTAGCTTCTCCTTTGCTTCTTCTGCAAACTTCCTCCTGAAGAAATAATTTCACAAATCTTTCATGAGTTCTTTAAATGCCCACAAACTTTAATTGTTTCGTCCTTCTTTAACTTTGCTTCCTCGCGATTTCTGTCTCCAATGATATTTTGCACGTACTTCAGACTGTGGATTGCTCTCCAAGCTCTGTGAAGAGTCCTGCGTCCCATGGTCTCGTCTGCGAGACAATGTAAGCTCTGCACTTTTCTTCCTAGGATCGAGCTACTCTCTAGGCACTGTGAAGAGGATTATGTCCTAAGCTTTGATACCATGACAAAATAAGAATCAAAGAAGATAATACAGAGAAGACAAAATTGGAAACAAGAATGAATAGAGCACAATTCATTAAGGGAAAAGAGTTGAGCTAAGGACAACTAACAGTGTACATTTACATACTGTTGAAGTTACATATATAATTAACACATAATCCATCGAAACTAATCAATAATGATGCAATGAATATCCAGGTTAATGCTTAAGATCCACTATAGTTCCATGAAGCTGGTAGCACACATTCCAAGGCTTCACAGAAAAATCACAGCGACATGATGAACCCGTTATCGCATATGTTGGACTCACCCTCAAGAGGGTCATAAGTTTGGGTTTAATCTTTCCCATAGTTCCCAAAAGAATACCATTGGAAAACCGAGAACATTATAAAGAATCTTCCAAAAATCAACCCGTTGAAGAGGCCACTAAAGACTGCACGGTTGTTCTGAGGAGGTCAAATCCACCGAAAAGCAACTTGAACAAAGAAGAGATCAATGCACTTAGAAACTTGAGGAAGAGTAAGGACATAAATATCGTTAGAGAAGATAAGGGAAATGTACAGTTGTGTTAGACATAGTAGAAAATGACAGGTAAATGCCTGAGCACTTACCAATTGAAGAAAGTTACAAAATAATTGATAAGGATCGTGGGAACATAATCGTGAGGGACGCTGAAGGAAGTAGCTAAAGCATAGAGACTCATGAACCCAATGAACCATATCAACCGCAAGAATGAAACCAGAGAAATGAAAGAACAAACACAAGCATAAATTTTTTTCACGTGTAACCACCTCCATAACACTCATAATCATTACCATTTCTTGCACTAGACCAAGCATATCAAGCTAAAACAACAAAATTCTGCTGGACCCTTGATATATATTTTATTCTCCCTATCTTTCTAAATGGAAAGTAATAAAGAAAAAGACCAAATAACAAAAGCATAAAGGAAAGCCTGCCATGCTTACATCCATTGTAAAGCAAGAACTCCACCACTTGAAAAAAAAATAAAAAAAATCCAACAATCAACTACGGACCTATGAAACCATCACGAAAGGAACAAAGCATCTTTAATTTTTGAAAAATCTATTACATTACATTACAAAGCCATCGATTGCAGAGTACACTACAAAAAAGCAAGCACGCCTTAGCTTCCAACAATAACATAAGAAAACTATTCGAGACCCAGCCATGGGCCGATAGCTTGACAATAAACCTTTCAGAGTTTAAGCCTGGCCCAGCAAGAGCAATAGGTCTATCAAGCGTCCATAATTCTTTATTCACAGAGTGTTTTCAAAGACATGAACCTCAACAATAACTTAAAAAAAACCCATCATGCTACCAGACTCTTCCAACAAGATTCTCAGTATGAAGACCGGACGCATCCAGGAGAACTAGGGAGGAAGGGTGGAGAGTCGACCCTCCCCTGAAACTATTCCCCACCACCCTACACTGAGAGCAGAGCTCTCACCTGCCAAATTGAGATGTTAGTAGCCACTGCCAACGCAGGCTAGACCACTATGACAAATGACCAAAAGTGGCTCTGGGGCTAATTGGGAAGAAGAGTACCCTAGGGTAGGTGAATGCACGAGTAAAGTGTGCAAGTTTCCATATTGAAAAACTCAGCCCAAGATTCAAGTTGAGGACAGACTCTCAGACTCCTAGTTACGGTACATTTTTTTTTTCATGACCCTATTGTTAACTGATATCTCGTTGTATATTGAATACATAGAGAATCATATGGAACTAAATGCATAGAAATTATGATTTATTTATAAATATTATTCTATCTTTAGAATAATATGTATGGTTAATAGTATCCATCATTTGGCTAACATGTCTCTTTAAGCCAAGAAAAGACAGAATAGTCAGACACAAGAGGCAGAATCTGATCATTCTCCTTGTTGTATTTGTATTTCTATTGAGATGAAGGAAGCTCCTCATTATGTTAAGACTACCAAACATCAAGAACCAAAAACTGTCTTTCCTTGGAGATCTCTGAAGCATGATCGATTAAGACCACGAGTGAAGAAAGGATCTTGGTATATATTGGAGTTTAGCACGCTAACGTAGCTGGTCAATGGCAAATAATTGCCATTATTTTAACGTTCTAGGATGGGTGCAGCTCTATTTTACCCACCGCTTTTGTGCTTAATAAAAAGGTTTTCTTTGAGCTCCACTAAGGACCAAACAGAGGCCAGAGCATAATGAGAGAAACTGACCATTTAAAACAATATGACAAACAATTTTTTTCCTGTAATTCTGAAGTTCTCTAGCAATCCATATTCATGTGGGCCCCGATGTTTGCATAAATATAAAAGATAAAGTAGCTTCTAATGCTCAATCCGCCCGTTTATTCTAAATCCAACTTGAAAATCTGAAGTTAATGATAAAATTTGTATGAGCAGCTTCAAACTAGCACATGGTTAAGTTATAAGCACATCGATGAAGTTATATATAGCATACTTCTTGTTTTTTTTTGACCATGGGAACAGAAATCTTCCAAGAGTATATTCAACAGCTCGCAAACCAGATATATCAATAACTTGTGACTTAGCAGGGCCGAGACGTCCCGAGGTCCATCGAAGGTCCATCAAACCTTGTGAACCTCTATCCCAGGGGTCGTCTACCCTTCCAACATTGTATATATAGCATACTTCTTGTTGGAATGGCCTATTGAGACAAAGAAAAGAAAGGTTATGGAGAGCGAAGGTGTACCGATAAGGGATATTAGTTCGAATGTCAATAGCACGGATTTAACTTTGAGGCCACTTGTTCCTCATCTTTTTGGCGGAATCGACGCGATGTTCATTCTTATAGCCGTTGCTTTGATCATTCTGGTATGCCCCTTGATGAAGTCATCTCGTCCTAACGAAGGAAACACTCGTGAACGAGCATTTGACTGTGCAAATAAAAGTGCATTACATAGTGAAGATATGGAGGAAAAATCCATGGTTATTATGGCCGGTGATGATAAACCTAACTTTCTCGCCCAACCTGCAGTAGAGTTCC
This sequence comes from Picea engelmannii, assembly GCA_009831015.1. Classification (NCBI taxonomy): domain Eukaryota; kingdom Viridiplantae; phylum Streptophyta; class Pinopsida; order Pinales; family Pinaceae; genus Picea; species Picea engelmannii. Next base: position 43,468 of record ML810069.1, read on the forward strand.
CTTAGAATTGGGTGCATCAAAATATGTAATATCTAACATCCACTGCTCTTTACACTTGTGCAATGACTACTTAGAAATGTAGGAATTAGGGTCTTACCAGGTAATAGGTAGCTTGTCAGCTAACTACTAAGGGGGATGTTTATCACTGGTAAGGGGGATGTTTATCACTGCCTCCCGTTTAAGAGTAGGTTCAAGTTCCTACAAGTGGGTTCAAGTTCCTACAAGTGTTTCGAGTTTCTATTGGTGTTCCCACATAACTTGATGTTCCTACAGGTTGCGGTGTAATGTACCCCAAATTTCTCAAAATAAAAAAATTGTGTTAAGGGATATTAAAATTACACGTGTTGCGGTGTAATGTACCCCAAATTTCTCAAAATAAAAAAAATTGTGTTAAGGGACATTAAAACTCATTGACTCTTCAATATTTGTTCAAACATAACTTTATTATATGCAGAGTAAGTTTATCGGTTACTGGATTCTAAAACTTACTCTTATTTTGTACTTAGTACAATTGCGACTAGGGCTATCATAGCCCTTAGAATATCTACCTCTCTGTGTTAAATTATGTTGTACAAATATCACAGTGGGCAATAACCTAAAGACTATTGACTATCCTATAGTCTACCCATAACCAATTAGTACTTATCCATTTGACATACATTCATATAGTTTACTAAGTGACTATCATATGGATTCCATAATGTTGACACATAGCCCTTAGAATATCTACCTCTCTATGTTAAATTATGTTGTACAAATATCACAGTGGGCACTAACCTAAAGACTATTGACTATCCTATAGTCTACCCATAACCAATTAGTACTTATCCATTTGACATACATTCATATAGTTTACTAAGTGACTATCATATGGATTCCATAGTGTTGACACTATCTATGTGTATAGATCAATAATTTATCATAGAACCTCTCATAATCTTAACTCTAACTATATCAACATACTTGTGCATATATTGTTTACCATAATATACAACACTATATAATATATGGATACTATATACTAAGTGCTATCCACAACATAATATTATTGTCTAAAAATTATAACAATGAACCTATCCACAGTATTGCAGATCGTTTTATATATATATATATATATATATATATATATATAACCATGCACCTATCCATCGTATTGCATATCGTTTAATATACAAGATACTATCGCGACCATGATTTAGCCTAATGATATAGTTATCGTTTTACACCCACGACTACTACGAGATTTACATATCGTTAGTAACCTCTCCAACGATACCTATTGTTAATCCTAAATTTTAACATGTTGGGAGCCAAACAAAGTTTTCCCTTGGCTTAACGTAGCGAACACAAACCATTACACACACAATCAGTAAACCTAACTGGATGGAACTACGACTCAGCAATAAATTTGTTTGCAAACTGCTTAATGGAGGATGTCAGTCCGACATTTTCTCCCTAGCTAAACCATTTAATGGAGACCTAAATTGTACCTCCCAGGAATTGACACTTCGACCGTCACATCCAATGTAAACCCGCCATCTCTAACGTTTCACATGGCAAGAGTACTGGTGTGTATCCATTGCATTACTCCTCTAATGAGGCCCGAGGTAAGGCTCATTGTAACAATTGTTCTTTGAACGAAAATGTTCTTTTCTCCGTAAGCTAACCTTGCCCCTGCTCTGGAAGCTTGGTTCTCGTAAAACACAATGGGAGAAGGAAACACATTTACGGTTCATCTTCTGCACAAGGTAAGTAAGAATCCACTGCCCTAGTACTATGTACCTCAGACATAACACTTTGTTTGGAAATGTAGTAGCATTCTGCCTCCGTAAATGTTTCCTCCCGAGGCTATTTTGGGTTTTACAGTTCTCAGGACTGGGGTTAGAGTACTCCCGGGTTGGCTGGTACTCTTCTAATATTCATGGCTTACGGTGCTCTTGTGATCATAAACATTTTACCAGTTATTTTTTGGTATTCTTTTCACATTCTCCTATATCTACCATATTAGCAATGTTAATCCTACCATTACCCATATCTGTTTCGTTTGTTCTCTATGGAAGAAACCCGTAGATCTATACCTTGTGTGAGAATATATTAACACTAAAATTTGTAAATATGTTCTGGATTATTTATGGTAGCATTCCAATGTGTAATGGGTACTCTGGGTAAGCATAAATGTGTAAATTTATTTTTATTCCTTGTAGGGTTCTCCTCTATGTACATGTAAATGGTTAACCCTATGCTCATGAGTTACCATCTGGGTTCCCTACAACAAAATCTACAGGGAAAGAATTAACCCTCTGTTTGTAATTTTCCCTTGGTAATTGTACAGTGTTAAACGTATTGGGCAATTTTTAACTCTTTGTTTGCATAATTTATCTTCTGTGTTTTATATAGCATAGGTATATGTATATCCAGCAACATCAACCCTCTATTCATGAAGTTGCATTCTATATTTCCTACAATGAATACGTATCGACCACCATTAATCCTCTGTTTCATAGATTTCACTCTGTGTTTTATATATCAACTCATAATTTAATTCTGGATTATACATAGAAAATGGTTAGACATTACTCGTACTCTATATATGTCCTTTTAATTTCAATTGATTGCCTCTATGGAAAATCGTGATTACGCCGCAAAATATAAATATCAATCCTTTGGTAACTCGTAACTCAATTCTTTGTGTAAGTAATTGTGTTACCTACCCCTGTGGGGATTAGTAAATGTGCCTGTGTGATTATAGATAGCAGTTTTAAATCCTTTGTGGAAAGCAAGTTTACGCTCTATGTAATTTACACTACACTGTGTAAATCGTAACTTACGCCATGTTTACAACAATCTTATTTTACCCTCTGTGGGGATTCACAAATGCGCTCTGTATATTTACTTTATCCTTGGATAATTCTTAACTTTTGTATTTAATTTACCACTGTATAATTCATAACTTGTGTATTTATTTTATCATTGTATAATTCATAAATTACGCTTTGTTACACAAAATAATTATTCTCAGTTACATTAATTAATGATGGGGCCCTGTTTCATTTTGCGAGGGTACCCATCAGCTGATTTTGGGTCCACTCTACCCCCTTTGGATCGCGGACGAATTGTCGTACAAGCTCCAATGACGATTTGGTTTTATGCCGAAATCAAACTAAGTATTGTCTCGTCTAGTTTCATTATTTTTTTTCCATTAAATACTTAACATAGTTTACTAAACCTATCGTCTTCTCCTTTTGCATGTTTATACAAATCAAGGTGAGTAGATCAAGGAAAGCCTTCTTGCTCAAAAATGTATTCGGGTTCTGATCTTGGCGTTTAAAAAATTCTTCTTAGATTCTGTCTACAAGTGGTAATGGAGTACTTGACCTATGGTTCTCCACTGTAATTATTTGAACCATGATCACATGGACACACAAGTTGTTTGTAATTATTTTCAATTAATACAGAGGTTATTTGCAACCATTTTGAGAAAGATTCATTGAATATAACAACTACTGTACCATGCATTTGTATACTGTTGAATCATTGTTTTCTGTGGTTATAAACATAAAGAATATGTAAGCATATATGAGAATTGTTCTTCGTTCCACCTATTGTCTATGGTACTTGTACA
>ML810069.1:47497-68155 GCA_009831015.1 Picea engelmannii
CTCACACTAACAGTGTTCATAACAACAAGTAGTTTCCTTTCTCCAACATACTAAGAAGCGTCTTGCCTCCTCCATATGTTGTATTTATATGCATGTTGTGCCTAGGTCTTTCCTTCCCTCCTTCGAAAATTCACATATTTACAAATCCTTGATTTTTAGGGGCTGCTAGTGGTCAAATCCCTCATTTGCCACTTGTAAAAATCAGCCCTAAGGAAACTCAAATCTATTCCCCACTCATGGAGTCATGGTCAACTATTTTTAACCTCATTGTTCCATTTTTCCTCCAACATTTAATTTATAAAAAAATTTGTCTTTCACATGTGTCACAATCAAAGAAGTTAGTTGGGAAAGTCAAATATTTGCCCAACAGTCATAAATAATTAATTACAATAATCAAATTCCAAATTTGGATTTTCCATAAATGACAAATAATTTCCAAATCCGAATTTGCCAAAAACATAAATTTATTCTCAAGTACACATAGACTTTAATATTCAATTATTTTCGGGGATATTACATCCTCTCCCCCTTAAGTACAACACTGTCCTCAACGTTCATTCCTCTCTCGGAATAGGGTTGGATAAGATTTCTACAAATCTTCCTCCAATTCCCAAGTGGCCTCCTCAGGACTAAAGTGCTTCCATTGATCTCTTACCTGGGCGGTGGCTCTGTTTCGTAGTACTATTTTTTTCCTGTCCAGAATGCGCAGAGGTTCCTCTTGGAACTCGCCTTCTAGTTCCACCTGCACCATGTTCCAATCAATGATGTGAGTAGGATCATGAATATACTTTTTCAATAAAGAAACATGAAAAACATTATGAAATTTTAAATTTTCAGGAAGTGCAAGTTGATACACCATGGGTCCAATTCGAGCTAAGATCTTGAAGGGGCCACAAAACCTGTCGCCAACTTTGAACAATTTCTTAGCTTTAGAGAGATTCTCATTACTTTGACTTTCAAATATACATGGTCCCCAATTTGAAATTCTCGGTGTCTCCTTTTTAAATATGTGTAGCTTTTCTGTCTGTCTTGTGCCTCTTTTAGATTATGTTGTACCCTTTTTACCATTTTCTCCATTTCCTAGAGCATTTTCGGTCCCATCATAAGTCATCAACTAGATTATCCCAGTTAATCGGAGTTGTGCATTTCCTTTTGTACAATGCTTCAAAGGGAAGTTGATGTCTGATAGCCATTATTGTAAGAAAATTCAACTAAGTGTAGGTACTCTTCCCACTTAGTTGGTTTAGTTCTTACGTACATTTGTAACATGTCTTCCACAATCTCATTCGTTTGTTCTATTTTCCCATTTGTTTGTGGATGGTAGCTTGTGCTGAAATTCAGGTTTGTATCCAACCCCACAAACAATTCCTTCCAAAACGTTGACGTAAATTTGACATCTCTATCCGAAATCACCATTTTAGGAATTCCATGCAATCTAAATATTTCCTTCATAAATATTTTAGTGATATTAATTGCTTTATAATTAGATTTCACATGTATAAAATGTGCAGATTTGCTAAGTTTATCAATCACTACCATAATTGAGTCATTTTTCTTTTGAGTCTTAGGCAAACCTGTGATGAAGTCCAGCAAGATAATCTCCCACTTCCATTCTGGTATAGGTAGAGGTTGTAGCAGGTCATTTAGATGTTGATGTTCATCCTTTACCTATTGACAATCTAAGCATTTAAATTAGTGATCAACTGTTTCACTTTTCATGTTAGGCCAATAAAACAATTTCCTTAAGGATGTTATCATTTTATGGTATCTTGGATTACCATAATATGGATTTTTGTGCAATTCATCCAGAATTGTTGACTTTAATTCAACAGAATTAGGTATGTATAGTCTATTTTTTAACCTTAGCAGCAGGGATGATTTTAGAGGCTAAATTTATCTCATGGGCTAATTTTCCATGGTTTTTCCCAAAACAATATTTGCTATTATAAAAATGATTCACCCAAATTCTATAGGATAAAATTATTTTACCTTTAAAATCGCCAAAATTTTATATAAACTATATAAAATCCTTAGAAATTTGAATATTTTTACAAAAATATCACCAAAAAATTATAGTTGGAATATGAAGGATTATTAAGATTCGCCAAGGTTTCTACATTTTAAAATGAATTTCCATCCTTAAAATCATCCCTACTTAGCAGTCCATTTTTATCCAAACTCAGATCTCTTTTGTCCAATTTTTCTATATTTTCGTGTAGTTATGTTGTTGTTTTAATGTATTTTTCGTCATTACAGCTTGCAGATTTTATTCTTTGTCCGATATCATTTTCTTCTTTGCTAACACTTATCTCAAAAATTCTGTTAGTAGTTCGACTTAGGGCATCTACAACTTTGTTTTCTTTACCTTTGATGTGTCTTACTTCGAAATCAAATTCACTCAAGAAGGCAAGCCACCTCGCTTTCCTTGGGTTGAGATCTGGTTGACTGAATAAGAATTTCAGAACACTGTTGTCGGTTAGCAGCAGAAATTTTCTCCCCATTAAATAGTGTCACTACGTTTTTAGCGCATGAATTACAACAACTAAATCCAAATCATGTGTGACGTAGTTATGTTCATGTTCTTTAAGTTTACATGATTCGTAACAAATGACGTGCCCCTCTTGAGTTAGGACACCTCCCAAGCCTTCTTTTCTTGCATCCACACAAACTGTAAAGTCTTTGTCAGGGTTTGCTATCCTTAAAATAGGTGTTGTAGTTAACAATCAATTTAGCTTATTAAATTTGTCCTCACACTTTTGTGACCAAGTAAACCTTGTTCCCTTTTTCTGTAGAGATGTAATTTGATACGCGATCTTAGAAAATCCTTCGATAAATTTGTGGTAGTAACCGGTAATTCCCATAAATGATATGATGTCTGCTACATCCTTATGGATAGGCCATTCCATAATGGATTTTATCTTATCTGGATCAACTACAATACCCTCTTCGGATATCACGTGTCCAAGGTACTGTATTCTTCTTTGGTAGAAGTCACATTTGTCATACTTTGCATATAACTTGTGTTTCCTTAAGGTCTGCAATACTATTTTTAGATGTTCGTCATTTTCTTCTTTCGCTTTTGAGTAAGCTAAAATATCATCGATAAATACCAATACAAATTTATCCAAATATTGACTGAATATACTATTCATCAAACACATAAAGGTTTTTGGTGCATTAGTAAGACCAAACAGAATCACGAAAAACTCATAGTGTCTGTATCATGTTCTAAATGTTGTTTTACTTATATCTTTGTCCTTTATTTTGACTTGGTGATAACCAGACCATAAATCTAACTTAGAGAAATTCTTTTCTCCTCCCACTTGGTCAAACATGTCGTTAATTCTAGGTAGAGGATACATATTTTTAATCATCATCTTGTTTAAATTTTGATAATCAATGCATAACCTTAAATTCCCATCTTTGTTTTTAACGAAAAGAATCGGTGCTCCCCTAGGAGAGACACCTGGTCTGATATATTGTTTATCCAACAGTCCTTGCAGTTGAATTTTCATCTCTGTTAATCCGGGTAAACTCATTCTATAAGGTGCCTTAGATATCAGGGCAGATTCAGGTAGTAGATCGATAGAGAAATCTATCTCTCTTCTTAGAGGTATTTCTGGCATTTCTTCCACAAATACTTCTCTAAACCCATGTAGGTCTGCAAAGTCTTCTAAACTGGGTTTATTTTCCTTTTCTAACAGATTAGTTACTTGAATAGAATAAACTTGGTAACTCTTATTCATACATTTCTTAAAATGCATGGTTGATATCTGCCTAACTGAAACTGGTTTTCTTATCCCTTGTATTTTCCTAACTGTGTTTTTTTCATCTCTGTAAGTAAGTGATTTTTCGTAACAGTTCAAAATTACTTTATGTTTATCTAACTAGTCCATTCCAATGATTATATCGTAAGATCCCAAAGGTAAAACATTTAGATTTAACTTTGTACTTTGGCCATCTATATTGAGTTCAGATTCATAAATGAAATATGTTACTTTTCTCTTAGTCCTTGTTGCTAACTGTACTAACAATGACTTATCATGCATTACTTTCTTGATCTTGTTTAATTCAACTAAACCAGGAGTAACATAACTTAGACTAGCTCCTGGGTCAATTAAAATAGAAATGTGATTATCATGAATTTTACCTTCAACCTCCACGATAGTGGATTGATGATCAACTTGTATGCCATCTACAACTGCATTAATTTTTTGCACGCTTCTGCCCATATACCCTACTGTAGAGGCTTCTTGCAGGTTATGGACTGTAGTTCTTGCTCAAGTGAGGTTCTCCACACTCCCAATACTTTAATGGTTCTTTGGGGCTATCCCCAACTTTCTTGACTCCCAGATTAACTAGTCTACCTCACAATTGAGCATTTTGGTTGTTTGAATGATAATCTTTCTTTTAAAGTTCTTTTCCATATTCCGAAAAAGGGCTAGTTGGAAGCCTTTCTTCCAATGATTCATTTTGACCTGTTTCTTATCCTTCCATGCCTTGGGAATTTCAGACCTCTGTTTGTACAAATCATAGCACATTTGGGCCTTTATAAATACTTTGCTTAAATTTTTGGGATTTTCAAATTCCATTATGTCCTTGTATGACTGTGGTATACAACTTAAGAATCATTGTATCTTTACTTTTTCGTCCTTGATGTATGGCACAAATCTCAATAATTCGAGATATTTATTTATCAGATCGTCCATGGTCATTTTTCTGAGTCTTAGCTCATAAAATTCCTTAGTCTTTCTTTCGTAATGGCTTTCTGGTAAATATCGTTTCTTAAAATATTTCTTGAAATTTGACCATTCCATCTGTTTCTCTTTTAATCCCTTGGCCAATTTTAGGTCTTTCCACTAGATACTTGCTTTTCCCTTCAAGTTATAAATGGCCATTCTGACTTTCATGTTACTAGAATAATTATAAATGTGGAAGAGTTTCTTTATATCTAGTAGCCATGCTTCTGTCTCTTCACCTGTCCTTGATTCTCCGTCAAAAGTGGATGGTTTTATCTTCTTGAATTCACCTTCCAGGTGATCTACTTGTTTTCTTTTCCTTCAAGTGGCTATTTTGTTTCCTTCCAATTGTGTGTCTCCGAAAGAACTGTTTCCGTTTTCTATTTCATGACCATAATTTTTATAGGATATTTTGTTGAATTCTTCCTCCTTGTCATTGTCTTTTGGGATCTTCTTTGTTAATATGCTGCGCAACAACATTTCATTTATTTCTTGCTGGTCTTCCTATGCCTTTTTTAGATTTTGATTATTTGCTTTGAACACTTGTAATTCCACGATAAGGTTCCTCATTGTTTCCAGAACCTGGGTGGCTGAACTTCCTTCACTGTTATGTCCAGGTTCTTTAGGAAGTCCTTGATCGATATTTTCTTCAAGTCTAATCTCCTCTTCATTCTATTCTTCCATTATCACAACAGACCAAAATTTTTCTATTTGTAGCAGTAAACATATTTGTTAGCTTTTTTCTTTTAACAGAAAAAAAATAAACTAAACTAATTTGGCCTTGCCCTGAGGTCCAAGTGCCTTAACCTTCAGCTCTGATACCATATGTAATGTACCCCAAATTTCCCAAAATATCTTTTTTTTGTTAAGGGACATTAAAAGTCCTTGACTCTTCAATATTTGTTCAAACATAACTTTATTATATGTTGAGTAGTTTTATCCTCCCTTATGGATTCAAAAACTTACGCTTATTTTGTACTTAGTACAATTGTGACCATGGATATCATATCCCTTAGAATATCTACCTCTATGTGTTAAATTATGTTGTACAAAAGTCACAATGAAAAATAACCTGAAGACTATTGACTATCCTATAGTCTACCCATAACCAATTAATACTTATCCATTTTACATACATTCATATAGTTTACTAAGTGACTATCATATGGATTCCATAGTGCTGAAACTATTTATGTCAATAGGTACATATCATTATTTTATCAAATAACCTTTCATAATCTTAACTCTAACTATATCAACATACTTGTGCATATATTGTTTACCATAATATACAACACTATATAATATATGGATACTATATACTAAGCGCTATCCACAACATAATATTATTGTTTGAAAATCGTAACAATGAACCTATCCACAATATTTCATATCGTTTAATATATATATATAACCATGCACCTATCCATCGTATTGCATATCGTTTAATATACAAGATATTATCGCAACCATGCTTTAGCCTAACCATATAGTTATCGTTTTACACCAAGGACTACTATGAGATGTACATATCATTAGTAAACTCCCCAATGATACTTGTCGTTAATCCTAAAGTTTAACATGTTGGGAACCAAATGAATTTTTCCCTTAGCTTAACATAGCGAACAAAAATCATTACACGCACAGTTCGTAACCCTAACTGGCTGGCACTACGACTCAACAATAAATTTGTTTGCAAATTGTTTAATGGAGGATGTCAGTCTGACATTCACTCCCTGGCTAAACCATTTAATGGAGACCTAAACTGTACTTCCTGCGAATTGACACTTTGACCGTCGCGTCCAATGTAAACCCACGGTCTCCAATATTTCACATGGAAAGTGTATTGGCACGTATCCATTGCATTACTCCTCTAACAAGGCCTGAGGTAAGGCTCATTGTAACGTTTTTTCTCTGAACGAAAATGTTCTTTGCTCCGCAAGCTAACCTTGCCCCTTATCTGCATGGTCAGTGATAATGGAAGCTCAGATATGGTAAAAAACAATGGGAGAAGGCAACGCATTTCTGGTTCCTCTTCTGCGCAAGGTAAATAAGACTCCACCGCCCTAGTACTATGTAACTCAGGCATAACACTTTTTTTGGAAATGTAGTATCATTTCACCTTCGTAAATGTTTCCTCCCAGGGCTATTCTGGGTTTTCCATTTCTCGGGACTGGGGTTAGAGTACTCTCGGGTTGGATGATACTCTTCTAATCTTCATGGCTTACGGTGATCTTGTGGTCATAAACATTTTACTAGTTATCTGTTGGTATTCTTTTCGCATTCTCCTATATCTACCATTATAGAAATGTTAACCCTACCATTACCCATATCTGTTTCATTTGTTCTCTGTGGAAGAAACCCGTAGATCTATATCCTGTGTGAGAATATATTAACACTGAAATTCGTAAATATGTTCTTGATTATTTATGTTAGCATTCCAATGTGTAATGGGTACTCTACGTAAGAATAAATGTGTAAACTTATTTTTATTCCTTGTAGGGTTATGCTCTGTGTACATGTCAATGGTTAACCCTATGCTCACGAGTTACCATCTGGGTTCCCTACAACAACATCAACAAGGCAAGAATTAACCTTTTGTTTGTAATTTTCACTCAGTAATTGTACAGTGTTAAACCTATTGGGCAATTTTTAACTCTCTGTTTGCATAATTTATCTTCTGTGTTTTATATAGCATAGGTATATGTATATCCAAAAACATTGACCCTCTTTTCATGAAGTTGCATTCTATTTTTCCTATAGTGAATACTTATCGGCCACCATTAATCCTATGTTTCGTAGATTTCACTCTGTGTTTTATATATCAACTCGTAATTTAATTCTGGATTATACATAGAAAATGGTTAGACATTACTCATACTATGTATATGTCCTTTGAATTTCAATTAATTGCCTTTGTGGAAAAGCGTGATTACACTGCAAAATATAAATATCAATCCTTTGGTAACTCGTAAGTCAATTATTTGTGTATGTAATTGTGTTACTTACCCCTGCGGGTATTAGTAAATGTGCTTGTGTAATTATAAATAACAGTTTTAAATCCTTTGTGGAAAGCAAGTTTATGCTCTAAGTAATTTACACTACACTGTGTAAATTGTAACTTACGATGTGTTTACACTAGTCTCATTTTACCCTCTACGGGGATTCACAAATGCCCTCTGTACATTTACTTTATCCTTGGATAATTCTTAACTTGTGTATTTAATTTACCACTATATAATTCATAACTTGTGTATTTATTTTATCATTGTATAATTCATAACTTATGCTATGTTACAAAAAAAAATTATTCTCATTTACATTAAATAATGATGGGTCCCTGTTTCATTTTGCAAGGGTACCCATCAGTTGATTTTGGGTCCACTCCTCCCCCTTTGGATCATGGATGGATTGTCACACAAGCTCCAGTAGCGATCTGGTTTTATGCCAAACTCAATCTAAGCACTGTCTCGTTTAGTTTCATTATTTGTTTTCCATTAAATACTTAGCATAGTTTACTAAACCTATCATCTTCTCCTTTTGCAGGTTTATACACATCGAGGTGAGCATATTAAGGAAAGGCTTCTCACTCGAAAAGGTATTCGAGTTCTGATCTTGGCGTTTAAACAATTCTTCTTAGATTTTGTCTAAAAGTGGTAATGGATTCCTTGACCTATGGTACTCCACTGTAATAATTTGAACCATAATCACATGGACACACATGTTGTTTGTAATTATTTTCAATTAATACACAGGTTATTTGCAACCATTTTGAACAAGATTCATTGAATATAACAACTACTGTACCATGCATTTGTAGACTATTGAATCATTGTTTTATGTGGTTTTAAACATAAATAATATGTAAGGATATATGAGAATTGTTCTTCGTTCCACCTATTGTCTATGGTACTTGTACAGATTTGAAATAGCAATTCATTGTATATCTATTTCAATGGTTAATAAGAACATAGTAGCATGTACTTTTCCTTTATGCATGAACACATATATATATAAGTATACATAACCATTTATATATATGCATAACCCTACTTAATGATTATTATGAACATACAACTGTTCTTTCATTTCTTTATGTATGATTATAATATATGTATATACAGTTATCTATGTATGTATAACATATTTCATGATTAAATGAAACATTTATTAGTTTTGTTATTTCTGTCAAGTAAGCACACATATATATATGTATATACAATCATCACATAAACCATCTCATTCCTGACAAATAATAATCAATAGAATATTAACGAGAATGCAAGTAAAGGTACATATCTGAAAAATTTGATGCTGGGACACAAATGGAACAACCACGTTCCACCCAACCATAGAACATAAACAACCAAGTTTAATTTCCCTGTTCACCTCCTAGCATGACGATGAGTCCATAAGGAAAAACTGAAATAATCCTCCTTTGCTACAGTCACCTTCCACAGATCAGAAATTCCCTTGCCTCACACTAACAATGTTCATAACAACAAGTAGTTTAATTTCTCAAACATACTAAGAAACGTGTTGCCTCCTCCATATGTTGTATTTATATGCATCTTGTTCCTAGGTATTTCCTTCCCTCCTTGGGAAATTCACATCTTTACAAATAAAACAGCAGGGGTAAGTAACACAATTACATACACAGAGAATTGACTTACGAGTTACCAAATGATTGATATTTATATTTTGCAGCATAATCACGCTTTTCCACAGAGGCAATTAATTGAAATTCAAAGGACATATACATAGTACAAGTAATGTCTAAACATTTTCTATGTATAATCCATAATTAAATTACGAGTTGATATATAAAACACTGAGTGAAATCTATGAAACATAGGATTAATGGTGGCCGATATGTATTCACTGTAGGAAATATATAATGCAACTTCATGAATAGAGGGTCGATGTTGTTGGATATACATATACCTACGCTATATAAAACACAAAAGATAAATTATGAAAACAAAGAGTTAAAAATTGCCCGATATGTTTAACACTGTACAATTACTGAGTGAAAATTACAAACAAAAGGTTAATTCTTGCCTTGTTGATGTTGTTGTAGGGAACCCAGATGGTAACTCATGAGCATAGGGTTAACCATTGACATGTACACAGAGCATAACCCTACAAGGAATAAAAATAAATTTACACATTTATGCTTACGCAGAGTACACATTACACATTGGAATGCTAACATAAATAATCGAGAACATATTTATGAATTTCAGTGTTAATATATTCTCACACAGGGTATATATCTACAGGTTTCTTCCACAGAGAACAAATGAAACAGATATGGGTAATGGTAGGGTTAACATTTCTATAATGGTAGATATAGGAGAATGCGAAAAGAATACCAACAAATAACTAGTAAAATGTTTATGACCACAAGAGCACCGTAAGCCATGAAAATTAGAAGAGTATCATCCAACCTGAGAGTACTCTAACCCCAGTCCCAAGAAATGTAAAACCTAGAATATCCCCGGGAGTAAACATTTATGAAGGTGAAATGCTACTACATTGCCAAAAAAAGTGTTATGCCTGAGTTACAAAGTACTAGGGAAGTAGAGTCTTATTTACCTTGTGCAAAAGAGGAACCAGAAATGTGTTGCCTTCTCCCATTGTTTTTTACCAGAGCCAAGCTTCCATTATCACCAACCATGCAGAGAAGGGGAAAGGTTATCTTGCAGAGAAAAGAACATTTTTGTGGAGAGAAAAAACATTACAATGAGCCTTAACTTGGGCCTCGTTAGAGGAGTAATGCGATGATTACGGACCAGTACACTTGCCATGTGAAAAATTGGAGATGGCGGGTTTACATTGGATGCGGTGGTCAAAGTGTCAATTCTCGTGAGGTACAGTTCAGGTCTCCATTAAATAGTTTAGCCAGGGAGTAAATGTCATACTGACATCCTCCATTAAACAATTTGCAAACAAATTTATTGTTGAGTCGTAGTGCCAGCCAGTTAGGATTACAAACTGTGTGTGTAATGAATTTTGTTCGCTACGTTAAGCTAAGGGAAAACTTCATTTGGTTCCCAACATGTTAAACTTTAGTATTAACGACAAGTATCGTCGGGGATTTTACTAATGATATGTAAATCTCCTAGTAGTCCTCGGTGTAAAACGATAACTATATCATTAGGCTAAATCATGGTTGCGATAGTATCTTGTATATTACACGATATGCAATACGATGGATAGGTGCATGGTTATATATATATTAAATGGTCTGCAATATTGTGGATAGGTTCATTGTTACGATTTTCAAACAATAATATTATGTTGTGGATAGCGCTTAGTATATAGTATCCATATATTATATAGTGTTGTATATTATGGTAAACAATATATGCACAAGCATGTTGATATAGTTAGAGTTAAGATTATGAGAGGTTATTTGATAAAATATTGATATGTACCTATTGACATAGATAGTTTCAGCACTATGGAATCCATATGATAGTCACTTAGTAAACTATATKAATGTATGTCAAATGGATAAGTACTAATTGGTTATGGGTAGACTATAGGGTAATAAACTAGGGGTAGACTATGGGTAGACATAATAGCATCTACTTTTACTTTATGCATGAACACATATATATAAGTATACACATCCATTTATATATATGCATAACCCTACTTAATGATTATTATGAACATAAAACGGTTCTTTCATTTCTTTATGTATGATTATAATATATGTATATCCAGTTATCTATGTATGTATAACATATTTCATGATTAAACGAAACATTTAATAGTTCTATTATTACTGTCAAGTAAGCACACATATATATGTATATACAATCATCACATAAACCATCTCATTCCTGACAAATAATAATCAACAAAATATTAACGAGAATGCAAGTAAAGGTACATATCTGAAAAATCTAATGCTGGGACACAAATGGAACAACCACGTTCCACCCAACCATAGAACAAAAACAACCAAGTTTACTTTCCCCATTCACCCCCTAGCATGACAATGAGTCCATAAGGGAAAACTAAAATGATCCTGCTTTGCTACAGTCACCTTCCACAGATTAGAAATTCCCTTACCTCACACTAACAATGTTCATAACAATAGGGAGTTTCATTTCTCAAACATACTAAGCAATGTGTTGCCTCCTCCATATGTTGTATTTATATGCATCTTGTGCCTAGGTCTTTCCTTCCCTCCTTGGGAAATTCCCAACATTACAAATCCTTGATTTTTAGGGATTGCTAGTGGTCAAATCCCTCATTTTCCACTTGTAAAAATCAACCCTAAGGAAACTCAAATCTGTTCCCCACTCATGGAGTCATGGTCAACTATTTTTAACCTAGATGTTCCATTTGTATTCTGACATTTAATTTATAAAAAGGTTTCTATTTCACGTGTGTCACAATCAAATAAGTTAGTTGGGCAAATCAAATCTTTGCCCAACAATCATAAAAAATTAATTACAATAATCAAATTCCAAATTTGGATTTGCCATAAATGGCAAATAATTTCCAAATCTGAATTTGCCAAAAATGGAAATTTATTCCCAAGTACACTTAGACTTTAATATTCAATTATTTTTTAGGATATTAAATCCGACATAGGTACTTTGCTAAATCATGGAATCTCCACTAGGAGACTCGCCCCACAGTCACAACGAACGCATTACCAGTTGCTATGGCCACATTAAAACATTAATATCCCATTAATGTGGTTATGTAATTTTGTGAGAGCATTAATCCACTAACTTAATTGGTAGTATTTGTTTTTTTTAATTAATTTTTAATTATAAAAATGAGCAAAAATAAACTGAGGGTAGTAAAATCAAATTACAACGCCCTTAACCAATGACAAATTGAGTAAGTAAAATTATAAAAATAGGAAAATATTTGTTTTAATATTTAAAAAAAAAATTAAAAAGAAAATAAAACAAGACACAAGGTAACATAGATTATGAGTGAAACTATCTACAAAACAGGCCAAATAATGTCACAAAACACACATGTTAATAGGTGGGAAAATGTAATGCCCCCTGGCCTTCCACCCCACTAGCTGGGCAAACGCTACTGTGCGGAACAACATCATTCTCATACTTAATTAATAACATACATTTATGTCATTTTAAACACATTTAGCTCAGAGTAAGCAGAAAATTACTGCTATCATAAATAATCCTTGGAATTAACAATAATTCATATGCACAACAGAATACATGATACATATAAGCATCACAGGCATGCAAAACATAATATTATGCATAAGTTGATACTTATCTTTGAAACCGTGGTAATTCCACCAACTACATGTAGGCCTTCCACGAACCTCCTAGCCTTAGACCACATTGCTCGTCATGCTCAGCAGTGGGTCACCCATGAGCTGGGACTAAGCTCCACCCAAGGCAAGGAATCCTAGTCTAGGTTGAGGTTACAAAGAAAACTGCACAGAGCAACCAGAAGGATTCTCTCCAGGAGCCTTCTTATGCCCACTACTCATGGACTCTCATTCCGCACATGCCTATTCCACTCGAGAGTATACACCTTCACAAGCACAGTCCATCGGTGCTTCACCTCCCTCTCTAGGTCTCGGCAACAGGCCAGATCAAGAATTCTCAGAGCTCCGTAGCTGGTGCTGGACTCTCTCTAGAAGAAAACCACTTCCCAGCAGACTCTCTCACCTGGAGAGAGCTACTCACAGGCCTAACAACCTGCCTCTTCAACTCCGTTCCAACACAAGGAGGACAACAACAACGGTTCAACATACATTCACACAGGGATGGAAACAACAACAATAGATGGGCATGGCATCATAGGCAGCAACAACCCACCCTAAAACATGGCACGACTAGGGCGATTAACAAGGTGTCGGGTTCCTCAGAAGACACAAAATGACTCACGAATGAACTATGTGGTCACAACAGCCCACAGTCATGACACCACACAACTTAGACAAATACATAATACTCGGACTTCCCGGAGATGTGGATCAGTTTGTCGGTTTTCCCACAGGTTTCAGGGTGTGTAACCAGGAAAACAATACAGATGCACACGCAGAGGCAAAACGGGTTCCGACGGGCATGACGGGAACTCCGACAGAGGATGACGGAATGACCAACCCCCTCCACGGTTGACTTCTGTAGTTTTTAACTACATGTGCCTGGGTCGACACATGTCACCCATGAACCTGCATGCACTCCATCATCATGCATTCCTTTTTCTAGGAACTTAGGATAAAAGTATATATTTCACATGGCTTTTGGAATAATATTAAAATATTATTCCCAAGGACTTAAGCCCCTAGGCTCAACACTTAGCCTCTCTTTTCCACCTTCCAGCCCCCAATCCCTTACCCACTCTGTGGAATCTTAGTCCCCCATCACTCATTCATCGTGGTCGGTCTGCACGCAACGATGTTTATATTTTTATTAATGTTCTGTATGATTACATATACAAAAGCAGGCTCCCGGCCTTAACACTTAGGCTCTCTGGCCTAATAACACATAAGCCCTCCAACTTATAAAAAATTGTCTCACAAGCCTATAAAACATAATTACAATTCATAATGCAAGCTTTATACTTCATAGACATGATTTACAACAAGGCTCAGCCTTGGGGACATTACAATCCCCTCCCCTTATTTTTACACTGTCCTCAGTGCAACTTTACACTGCATTTGCAAGATTTTCAAAATTTTCAAAAAGATGCAGGTACTTTTCCCACATAACATCTTCATGCTCCCATGTCGTGTCCTCAGGACAGTACCAGGTCCACTGGACCTTTACAATCCCTATAGCTCGATTCCAGAGCTATTTGTTTTTTCTTTCCAATATGTGCACAGGATGCACTTGCAGGACACCTTCTTGTTCCACCTGAATCACATTCCAATCGATAACATGATTAGCATCTGGTATATATTTCTTAAGCAATGAAACATGAAACACATTATGTACAATTATGGATGCAGGTAATGCAATCATATATGCAACTGGCCCAATCCTTTCCAAGATTTCAAATGGCCCACAAAATCTATCGACCAACTTGGCGCAACTCCCTAGCTTCAGAGAACTCTTGTTAGCTTTCACTTTCAGGAAAACATGATCACCCACTTTGAACTCTCTGTGGGTTCTGTTCTTATCAGCATAACGTTTATGCCTATCTTGGGCAGCTTTCAAATTCTGCTTAAGTTTTATCATTTGGTCCTCCATCTCCTTGAGCAACTCTAGCCCAACTACTATTCTATCAGCTGGATTATCCCAGCTCACTGGAGTATTGCACTTTCTTCCATAAAGTGCTTCAAATGGGCTCATCTTCAACGATGCATGATACCCATTATTGTAGGCGAATTCTACAAAGTGTAGGTAGTCTTCCCATCTTGATGGTTTGTCCATCACATACATTCTCAGTATGTCTTCTATTACTCTATTTGCCCTCTTTGTCTGTCCATCAGACTCAGGATGATAAGCTATACCAAAGTTCAGATTTGTTCTGAATCCTTTGAACAATCCTTTCCATAAATTCAAGGTGAATTTTGGGTCTTTGTTGGACACAATCGTTTTAGGAATTCCATGCAATCGTGCGACTTCCTTTATGAAAATATCAACAACATCTGTTTCCTTGTGAGTAGTTTTCAGTGGAATAAAATGGGCAACTTTTGTAAGTTGTCCACCACCACCATGATCGAATCATGCAGCTTGGATATTCTGGGCAATTCCGCGATAAAATCCATTGTCACCACTTCCCACTTCCACTCAGGAATGGGTAAAGGTTGAAGCAACCCTATTGGGTTCCTATTCTCTGCTTTAACTTTCTAGCACTCCATACATCTGGCGATGTATTCAACGATCTCTCTCTTCATACCCGACCAAAAGTAATGGCTCTTGACCGCTACTACTATTTTCTGATATCCAAGTTTCCCTACATAAGGCACATTATGCATCTCCTTCAAAATCATCTATTTCAAGCATTGGACATTGGGTACAAAAATTATGTTCTTGTACAACAGTATTCCATCTGTTTCCAATTTATAAATTTCCATCTTATCTGGCATCTTACCTTGTTGTAGCTTGGCTACCAATTCTCTGTACTGCAGATCTACATTTGCAGCCTCCAGAATTTTTCTTTTAATATCAGTCCGATACATGTTAATGGATGTAGCATGTAATTCATGCACCCTCCTGCTGAGTGCATCAACAACTTTATTCTCCTTTCCTTTGATATGCTTGATCTCAAAGTCGTACTCACACATAAATTCTAGCCACCTACTTTGTCTAGCATTTAAGGTTGGTTGATCAAACAAATATTTCATACCATTGTGGTCTATTCTCGATTCAAATCTCCTTCCCATGAGGTAATGTCTCCATTTCCTCAGAGTGTGAACGATTGTTGCCAACTCCAAATCATGAGTGGCATAATTATTTTCGTGCTCTTTCATCTTCTTGGACTCATAACAAATTACAAATCCATTCTGACTGAGAACTCCTCCCAACCCTTATTTACATGCATCGATGAACACCATGAAATCCACATTTGGATTTTCAATTTTCAAGATTGGAGAGCTAGTTAACAGCTGATTCAATCGTTGGAAACTTTTCTCACACTCTTCAGTCCACTGAAACTCTTTCTCCTTCCTTTGCAAGGAAGTGATAGGGTGAGCTATCTTTGAGAACCTTGCGATAAACCTTCTGTAATAGCCCTCTAGACCCATAAAGGATCTAACTTCTGCCACATTCCTTGGCACTGACCATTCTCTGATGGCCTCAACCTTCTCAGGATCCATGACAATCCCTTCTTCTGAAATAATGTGCCCCAAGTAATGGATCTGCCTTTGATAAAACGAGCATTTGCTCAACTTGGTATACAACTGGTGTTCTCTCAACACTTGCAACACCATCCTCAGGTGTTGTTCATGCTCTTCCTATGACTTGGAATACACCAAAATGTCATCCAGGAAGACTATGACAAACTTGTCTAGATAGTTCCTAAATACACCATTCATCAAGCACATAAAAACAACAGGTGCATTGGACAATCCAAACGACACCATTGTGAACTCATAATGACCATACCTTGTTCTAAAGGTGGTCTTGCTGATGTCTTCATCCTTTATTCTTACCTGGTGATATCTTGATCTGAGATCTATCTTCAAAAATATTTTCGCACCTTTCAACTGATTGAAAAGATCGTCGATCCTCTGTAGAGGATACTTGTTCTTGACAGTTACTTTGTTCAACTGTCTGAAATCAATGCACAACCTCAATGTCCCTTCCTTCTTCTTCATGAATAGGACCAGGGCACCCCAAGGTGACACACTTGGGCGAATGTATCCCTTCTTTAGAAGCTCTTCAAGATGCAATTGCAACTCTTTCAGCTTTGGTGTACTCATTCTATAAGGAGCTTTCGACACTGAAGCTGCTCTAGGCATCAAATTTATAGAGAAATTGATATCCCTTTTCGGAGGTAGTCCAGGTACTTCCTGGAATACATCTTTGAACTCCTTAAGTATTTCATGATCCTCAATACTTGACACCTTATCCTTAGGCGTTTCCCCCACATGGGCTGAAAATAATTGACATCCTTTTCTGTAGCACTTCTTCAGCTGCATTGATGAGATTTCTCTAACAACCACAGCTCTGGGAATTCCTTGGACTATTTTCCAATTCCCCTCCTCATCTAGGCATGTAAATTCCTTGTTACGACAGTCCAGGAGGGCATGGTGTTGGTCCAACCAGTCCATCCCAATTAAACAGTCATAAGAGCCTAAAGGCAGAATATTCAATTCATCCTTCGTGCTCGATCCCTTCATGTCCACAGGACAAGACTTAACCAACTCATCGACTTTCCTCTTGGTTCCTGTAGCCAAATGCAATAACCAAGTCTTTTCATGTTTTCTTCTTGATAAATACAAACTTTCCACCACTCTAGGGTCTATATAACTATGGCTAGCCCCTGAATCAATTAAAACAATAAATGGTTGGTTGTTAATCATACCTTCCACTTCAATCATGTGCGCTTGAAATTTAGCTTGCTTGTTTTCCAGGGCTGCATAGATCCTTGGCATTCTACTACCCATGTCCTCCACTATTTCAGCTTGTTGAACATTATGGACAGCTCTTGCTTTGCCATTTTTATGGGGACAATCTCTGTACTTGTGGTTCTCTTTACAACCCCAACACTGAATGGGCATTTGTCTCAGCCTTTGTTCTCCCACTTCAACCATTCTCGGCTCTCTAAATGATGGATGTCCTTGAGGACTATTTTTGAAAAAGGGAGGTTTGTTTCCCTTCTGCCTCTGTTCTTTCTTAAACTTCTTTTGGTCATCCCAAGCCTTCCGAAAGGTAGGCTTTTCTCTTTGTTGTTCATATAAGCATTTCACTCTTCTTATTGTTTCTTCCATAGTCTTAGGATCATCATAATGAATCTTATCACCAATGGGAGGTGGTAGTCCACTCAGATACCTCTGAATCTTGACAGCCTCATCTTTGATGAATGGAACATACTTCAGTAATTCCAAAAACCTTCGTTCGTATTCATCAATGGTCATGCTGCCCAGCTTGAGTTCAAATAACTCCTTCATCTTTCTGTCATAGTATCTTTTAGTCAGGTATTTCCTCTCAAAATACCTATTGAATTCCTTCCATGTGATATCTTTCTCTCTAACATGTTGCACCTGCACAAGCTGATCCCACCACATGGATGCTTTTCCTTTTAGTTGATACATCGCAATTCTTCCTTCTGCCTAAGAGGAATAATTCTGTAGTTAGAAATATTTCCTCATGCCAAGCAACCATTTTTCGGCATCTTCCTCCTTCTTATGTTCTCCATCAAGCGTAGAAGGCTTAATCTTATTCATCTCCCCTTTCAATTCATCTACTCCAGAACTTTGGTGTTTTCTGGTAGGGGATGGGCTTGAACTACTATGTGCTTCCCTACTGGAATGCTTTGGGGTGGGACGATGATGTCTGCTGACACTCCTTGATCTTATTTTTCTCTTAGGGGTCCTGCGACTCCTTGTTTTGCTTGAGTCACTCTCCTTTTCCAATTTATTTTCTATTCTTTCCAGACTCTTCAACATCCTTAAGTTGAATTGACCTTGCCTATCCCTGACTCTCATGAGCTTTCAACTATTGGCTCGACGAGCCTAGGCATCTTTCTGCAATCTTTCAATGATTTTCATCATATGTCCTTCCTTATCCAATTCTCTTCCATGCCCATTGGAGTTTGATCCTTCGACTCCCAAGTTGACATCCCTTCCTTCTCTTTCGTTCTATGAATTGGAGGCAATCAACACCTCTTCCATTTATATGCACTTCATGGAAATTCTAATCGGTTCTGGCACTTGTCAAACTTCTGCAATCACAACGTGCAAACAACCAGAATTTGTCAGGCCATCTCTTCTTAACAAATTCCAAACATTCAAAACCAATCCGATTTAAGAAAATGTTTTGATTTCATGAATTTTTCGAGCTCTGCTCAGCTCTGTAATTTTTGGGTGATAGCTCTCGTTTCCTTAGTCCCTAACCCATGTGATCATGGGTCATGACCAAATGCTAAACTTCTAGGTGCTACAAGGCTCTACAAATGAACTTCGGATTTCGGGATTTCGGGGTTTCAGGGTTTCAGGTTTCAGGATTTTGGTCCCAGAGGTTCTCGCACTTGCTTCACTCTCCATCTCTCGACTTCCAAAAATTCGATTTCCTTACCCTCCGGCCACACAACACAGTTGTCACCCACCAAGGTAGTGACACATGGTGTCCTTAAGAAGGTCCACCTCACTCCCAGTGATGTCAGGGGGCCCCACTACTTCCACTTTTCATTTCAGAGTTTCGGGCATCAGGAGTTCATGCACCTATGCATCTCAAACTTCCGTTTGCTGAAATTTTGAAATTACGGTCTATTTATCTACTTGATCCAACGGTCAAGTTCCTCTCCTACGATCTACGATGTAGATCATTTTGGGATTTCAGGGTTTTGGGTTTTTGGTAACCGGAAGTTCACGATGCAATGACTCCAAATCTCTTGTCACTTCAATCCCCGAATTCTGATACACGAGTTCTTGTATGAGATCCAATGATCCTCGATGGTTTGGATCTAATGGTCCATTTCTTTTCGGGGTTTCGTGAACTGAGAGTTCACGATGCAATGACTCCAAATATTTGGTTGTGATCCAATCGTGAATTCGTGTTTCATGAATTATCACGAACTCACCCTTAGACCATTTCAAGTCACGAGTCAGTGAAAGTTTGATCGCTCTCCATGCGTCCTTTCCGATGGACGGTCTTGACGAATTCGGGATTTCACGTATCGCGATTTCCACACTCCTGTGCAACTCCAAAGGGTTTTAAACCTTGTGCATGTTCTCCAGATCTGACAGTTGTGAGGGTTCTCCTTTCCTCCTGAACAGATCCTATGGCTCCAACACTTCTGGTGTGGAGTTCTCTCTCTCCCTGTGGCCATATACCACACCGACTAGAGTTTTATAATACCACTACACCTCCTGAGCTTTGTAACACAGTCAAGTGGTCCGTTGACACTCAGAAACATTCTGAGATATGAAATTAGTCCTCCAGACACAATTTCTTCTCAAAACCTCGGTCCAAAAACCACTTATCTGGCCCATCCAGGCTCAACGTTGAAACTAGGCTCTGATACCAAACTGTAATGCCCCCCGACCTTCCACCCCACTATCCGGGAAAATGCTACTGTGAGTAACAACATCATTCTCATACTTAATTAATAACATGCATTTAAGTCATATTAAACACATTTAACTCAAAGTAAGCACAAGATTACTGCTAACATAAATAATCCTTGGCATTAACAATAATTCATATGCACAACAAAATACATGATACATATAAGCATCACAGGCATGCAAAACATAATATTATGCATAAGCTGATACTTATCTTTGAAA
>ML810069.1:69437-80530 GCA_009831015.1 Picea engelmannii
GAAGGCAATGACTAATAAGATAAATTAACGAAGTTGGATTTCTCGTGACTATTTTGATAATTAAGCTTTAATATTTTAAATCACATATTAATATGTTGTGAGATTTTTATTGAGTACTTATTATATAATAATAATATAAATAAATTGGAAGGTAAGACATTTTTTTAAAATTGTGGTAGCATGAAAAATTATCATGAATTACAGAATTAAAAAAAAAAACTTTATCAACTTTATTTAAAAAAATTAAAAGTATTTCTTTATTTTAATTAGTGCAAAGAAGAAAACCAACATTTTTAAAACAAGTGTTGCATGGAAGCGTAGTCCCTATCGAGTTGAATTGGGAATAAATGAAGAGGTATGGAGGCCCGAAGTAACTGTGAGTCATTGATCTTGAAAGAGAGCGGGAACTGTTGATCACCATATCATACCCGAAATTTGTCGATTCGACAGTTCGAGAGATTTGGCATGAGACAAGTTGACATAATATTTGATTATGGTTTCCTTCGCCGGTTTTATCGAAAATGAAATGTCATATTCCTCAACATTTAATGTAAGGGGTTCTTAATAATAATGGTTTTAGCTTCCAATTTTGATCTGAAAGTGTCGAGATGGTAGGATTGACGAGGTGGGTTTTAATGATTGTCCAGTTATTTTGCGTTGGCATGGCATGGAATGGTCAATTCAATGGCAGAGTCTTGTGCAATGTGTGCATTTTTATAGTTCTTCTAAGATGTAACTATAAGTGAAATTTATGATAATATAATATAGAGGCAATATCTTGTTAGTTGAGTCATAAATTTAATTTTAAGCAATATAGAAATGATTGACAAAAATGTTAAAATAGAGAAAGGTATGAAATACACTCATTTGTAGTAGTAGAAAAAATGAAGATGTTCCCTTGACAGATGATAAAGAATGCAACAATTTGCACATATGAGAGGTCTTGATTTTACTCATAGTAGGAACAGAGGAAAAAACTGTAACTAAATGGAAAACATAGGGAAAACACATAACTCAAATCAAAAGAGACTTAAAATCTTTGTCTTCTCTTGTATTAATATTCGATAATTTCTTTGTTTTACATTCAACCAAAAGAAGTCTAGAAAAGATGTAAGATCTATGTATTTATACAAAAATTGTCTTAGCTAGAAGTAGTTAGACTTTCCACAATATCTGCTGCAAATATCGAATTCAATCCAAATTGAAAAACAAAGCACAAATTTTGCTGAGTTATGGCTTGATGTGTTGGCAGTTCATGAGCTCCTTTATTGGGTCCCAGATATGCTTTCTTTTGACTATTCATTGAATTGGGTACACATTTCCATCAATGTTATGAAAAATATCGAAGGTTCAATGTTCTCGTTCAATTCGAAGGCAAATACCTTCTTTTGTACTAGTGCTAGATTCTCCTGGATCTTCATTATTGTTTGGGCTGTAATTTGGTGTTGAAAACTAGGTTTTAGCAACAAGTCTTTGATATTGAGCAAATCAATCTGGTTCATCTATTGGATGATAGATTGTATACTTTCCTTATTCTTTTTGGAGCTTTCTTTATTCTTTTCTATGTCAATTTGCTCGAGTGTCTCAGAGATATCATTACCTTTGAATTCAACCAATTTTGTCTCCACAACAGACATGGTATTTAGACAAGCCTCCTTTGCCGCCCTAGCAAGATTCTTGCTTTCTTGTAGGTTTGTCTCCCAAACTTTCAAGGCCATTTCATCTTTCACCTATTCAGATTGTGAAAAAGGGGCGAGACCAGGAATATTGGATTTATGCCTGCATACAATGAATTCTTGAAATTTGGATCTGGCCATACATGCATCATTTTCTTTCTCATAAATACTTTTCAGAGAATTATTTATTTCCTTATAGTATTTCTAAATAGTATCCATTTTTTGATATAGATCCTGATTGACAGCTTCCAACTTTTCATTAATTTCAGATGCTTATTTTTGGAATAAAGTATTATCTATGTTTGTCTTTTCCAGTGAATCTATTTTGGTCTGCAACTGTTGTATTGAACTATCTCGCTGAGGAATTATGGAATTACTATTATGGACAATCATCTCCAGTTTTCCCTGTAGCTGCTTCATCTGTTGTTTATAGGACAACATCATTTGATCTATGTCATAATTCATTTTTCTTGTCATAACTTGTTCTGTGCTCTGCATTTCAATTTGCAACTATTCAACCAAGAGAGAATTTTCTTGTAGTTTCTTTGATATATTGCACACTGACCATTGGTTGGCAGTGGCAAATGCTCCTAGTGAATCCGCAACCTCTTTGGAAAATTGAGGGTCATTTTTTCATGTCCATCATATACTATTTTGTGTTTCTTGGTGGTCATTCCTTCCTTCCGGTGATATTCTTTTCTGATGATATATTTTCTTTTCTTATTGAAAAATAAACTAGATGGGGGCATCTCTTCAGGAAATATGGGACTGAGCTCATCTAGATGGATGACTCTCAGAACTGAGAACATCAAAACTGGTTGATAAAGGAGTTACCGAGGGAATAGGGGAAATAAGTGCATTAGACTTTTCTGCACTAGAAAGACTGGGAGTAATAGTGGTAGTAACTGGTGATGAAGGGGGAGAAGCATGATCATCTTTCATGAAGGCTTCAAGGTAAACTAATAACTCTTGATCATTTAGGCTTGACAATGATGCTTTTATATGTTTAAATAATGTATATGTATTGTTAAATACTTGTTCAATTTTGTCCTCAGTGGAGCTATTTCGTTGGGGTTTTGTGGATCTAGTTTCATGTCAAGATGGAATGGGCTTTGAATCTCCTTGAAAAATCTTAGGAAATTTGTTCCTTCTGTGGTTTTGAAAGCTCAAGAAACTAGCCTGTTGGTCAGGAGGAAGAGACTGAAATATGTTTTCGACTTCTTCATAGGATCTAGGTCCTCGGAAAACATTGTCATAAGGGGAGTCTTCATGTATATATATTTTCATGTTGAAATGGGCCAAATGATTCTCTACTATTCTATGAGGATCATGTTTTTTGAATTCAATGTCAACTAATTTGACATCTTCTAAGGCCACAACCTTGAATTTTGAATGACCAAAATCTAACAATGTAAACATGCCAACATGTATGGGAAAAGATGGCCATACCTTTTTCTGATCCACTTTAAATTCTTTGGCGATTCCTCCTGCGATTATTTGGTATGCCACTTCACTACATACCATCCTATCATGCAAGAATTTTGGAAGGGTATGGGGAGAAACCAAGTAGCCTAACACTCTGATGTAAGAGAAGTTCTGTTCAATGTACCAGTCTGTAATTGTTACTAAGTTCCATATAATGTGCTCTAAAATCTTGGGAGGAGGGTGACCATAGATAACTACATGAATGGGTACCACTACATTGTGATAGATCTCATAAAATAAATCTTTACCAATTTCTTCCCATAGTTTAGAATGGTAGAAATGTATAGGCTCAAAACTAGCCGGGGTCCAGCTCCAGTTTATCAGGGGAAATGGAGTCATGAAGCAAAGGGCATCCATGATGTAGGTGGACATGTAAAAAGGAGCATGTTGGCCTCTTGATTTAAAATATTTGTACTCGAAAGACTCCTTAGCTAGGTTATCCGACAACATTTTTTCCCAGTTGAAACTATAGCCTTCGACCACTTCATTGATTATATACACCAAATCAACTGTGAAATGTGCATATTTTTTCCTTCCAAATAGCTGGCAAAGCATAATGGAAATGTATAAAATGTGAGCATCTAAATATGTTGTGCAGTATATACCATGAGCATCAGATTTAAACTTGGATGGATTTCCCCACCAGGTCTTGATTATGTCATGACCAGTTCTTCCATATTGAGTGCATTCTCTCCTTTCAAAATCCAAAATAAATGTTGCATTATATGTGTATTTGGGTGCGAAAGATAGTTTGTATATTACTTGTATGTCCTCTGGATGAAAGGAGCCAACAAAGGTTTTCGGGTAACTGATAATGCTTCTAGTTTGAATGTCAATGTGCTTCAAAGCCTAGCTTATCATGTCATTGGAGGGTATTATCTTTGGTCGAGCAACAATCTTGTGCAGTTTAGACTGAGCTAGCAACCTGAGCTTGGCTGGGAACGACTCATCTTTTTATTTCGTTGAATCATCTGGACAGAGAAGAATCTCATGTTCCAAGATATCATAGACCTGTTTCCAAGACTTGATGGCATATGTAATTCGTGAAGTGGTGTCAGAGAGAATATCTGTGTTTGGGTTGGAATCATATGTTGATGCATCTTGCTTCTTCCATGGTTTGCATGGCGGCATAATTCTCAGAGAAATGAAATTAACCTTACTCTGATAAGAGAAGTCTATAAGCTCTCAATTACTGAATGGAAAACTCTATTGCAAATGGTAGAATAACTTGAGATTCAAAATGTGTTTATTCATAAAGTCTATCAATCTTCGTATTGATCTACTGATAAGGTGATTATTAAAAATCTATGGAATTTATTAACTGGTGATTGAAAAAATATTTAACCTTAGAGAGTTATAAATTCCATTAATACTTTGGCGGTTCGACATTCGTAGGTTTTGAATGTAAGACGAGAAAAATCTGCGGAAGGCAGAATTGCAGGAGAAACTAATCATTAACTAATCACTTTTATATTTTAATTAGTCATGCTTTAAAAATATTTTATCCTTAAATACTTTTAAACTTCAATATTCGAGGGTTTTGAATGAAGGATGATATAAATCCTCCGAAGGAGGAATTCCCGTAGTAAACATCCGAACCATTATAGGTATTTCAGGGCTTCGGAACCCCAAAGCTTCAGAACCCTCGGCGGTCTGGAAAACATTCTTTGTTTTATTTTTCGAAGGGAAATCTACAAGAGTGACGTGGAAGTGATGATGTGATTTTTAGTGACATGTCAAGAAATATGGACGAAACATTTCACCTGAAAATGTGTGAATAAGTGGACACAAATGTTTAAAACAAGTGTTAGGTGCCATCCCAAGAAAAAATTTAATGACACATGTTCTATAACTCATTTGTAGGCCCTTTTAAAGATTATCACAAAGAACTATCTTCAGGACTCTGGAACTTTGTATATTTGGGTTTTTTGTTGTTTAGATGTCTTGAAACTCGTGAAGCGCGAAGTCCCGAATGACCATTGAAGGTTTTCTTTTAAAATTTAAGCAGGTTTATAATGTGGAGAACATGAGATTCATTTGATCAAATTTTATGGAATTAATCAACATATGATATTGTAGGCACCTTATTAATACATAAGGATCATGGATTTATTTAATTGAAAAGCAGTTCCCTAAGTTTTTTTGGTGAAATTTTGTTTTTAAGAGGTAAAAACAAAATATTTTAAAATTTAAAAGTTTAAAATCCTAAAGTGTTATAAAAACTTCAATTATATTACAAGATGAAGAAGATATTCTAATATTGGGCACTTGGGGTGTCATCCTTAGACATATTAGTCAACTGTCCATTTAGGTTACAAACAATCATTTTTACAAGATCAGGTCCATATGTGGAAATGGTGATGGAAGATTCTTTGGAAAACCCAAAGTCTAGCATAAAAATAAAACCTATATGTGGGTTCATATCAATGACACCTGCACATTCGGAGTTTCAAGATCACATAGGTTTTAAGAACAAGCAACAACTTGCAAAGCCCCAAATAGTCGAAGTGTCATAGATCTGAATGCGTGAAGTGCCACATCACTTTAGGCATGTACCACTCTAGGAGTTTTCTATCCAGAACAGGTCGAAATCATCGAACGCCGAAGAGCTGGAGTCAAGAACTCCTGATATAATTAATGATAAGATACATTAATCTTGGGTTAATTGGAAATAAACATGGTTAATGACTAGAGGCCCATACCAGTCCAGAATTTATACAAACTCTGCATAGAGAAAATCCTGAAGGGAGAAGTGCTAGAGGCACGTGACAATCATCTGCAAAGGAAATGTGGCATCAACTATTAAATACACGTGATATCATCTGATGCGAGGTGACCACATCAGCCCGAGCCCATACTTCTCTCAGAGCTATACAAGTTCCACATTCAAAAACCTTTGAAGCCCTAAGTACGAGAGAGATGTGGCATCAATCTATCATCGACACATGTCATAAAACTATCAAAAATACGTGGCAGCCATCAATCAGTGGACGTGGAGCTCATATAAACCATGACACATGGAACTTGTTTAAAGCATATTTTGTGTTTGTCATTTGTATGGTTTCAAGTGACACATGGCACATATTCTTTATGAGACATGCCATACTTTTGACGTGTCCTATAACTCATTTGTAGATCCTTTTAAATATTATCGCATGGAATTGTCTTCTGTACTTTGGGACTTTGTAGATTCAGGGTTTTTGTTGTTCAGATTCCTTGAAACTTCCGAAGCGCGAAGTCTCGAAGTGACCATTGAAGGTTTTCTTTTAAAATTTGGGTAGGTTTATAATGCATAGAACATGAGATCCATTTGATAAAATTTAATGGAATTCATAAATAGATGATATTGTAAGCTCCTTATTAATAAATAATGATCATGGATTTATTTAATTGAAAAAAAATTCCCTAAGTTTTTTTGGTGAAATTTTATTTTTAAGAGGTAAAAACAAAATATTTTGAAATTTAAAATTTTAAAATCCTAAAATGTTCTAACAACTTCAATTATCTTACAACATGAAGAAGATATTCTAATATTGGCAGTCGGGGTGTCATCCTTAGACATATTAGTCAACTGTCCATTTTTAGAAGATGAGGTCTAGATGTGGAAATTGTGATGGAAGATGCTTTTGAAAACCCAAAGTCCGGAATAAAACTAACACAGGTTTTAAGAACAAGCGACAAATTGCGAAGCCCCAAATAGCTGAAGTGTCGCAGATTCGAATGCGCGAAGTGCCATGTCACTTCGGGCTTGTACCACTACAGAAGTTTTCAATCCAGAACAGGTCGAAATCGTCGAACACTGAAGTGTCAAAGTCAAGAACTCCCAATATACTTAATGATAAGATACATTAATCTTGGGTTAATTGAAAATAAACATGGTTAATGACTATGTTCCCGTACCAGTCCGAGAGTTATATAGACTCTGCATACAAAAAATTTGGTAGGGCGAAGTGCTAGAGGAACGTGTAAGTCATCCGCAAAGGACATGTGGCATCAATTAGTAAAGACATGTGACATCATTTGACGCAAGGAGACCACATCAGTTTGAGCCCATACTACTCTAGGAGTTATTAAAGCTCCACATTCAGAAACCTCTAAAGCCCTAAGTACCAGAGAGATGTTCCATCAATCTGTCGTCAACATGTTTCATCAAACTATCGCAAATACATGGCGTCCATTGGTCAGGGGATGTGGCACTCATATAGACCATGACAAATGGCACTCATTTAAAACATATTTTGTGTTCATCATCTGTATTGTTTCAAGTGACATGTGGCACATATTATTCATGTGACATATCAGCGTTTTGACTGTAAATAGCCGAAGTTCTGCAGAAACGAATGCCCGAAGTGCCATGTCACTTTGGGTCTTTACCACTCTTCATGTGGCTCTTGTCTAGATCATGACACGTCACTCTGAGAGTTTTTCCATAAAGAACAAACACAATTTTTTCGACTCGCAGAGCCCTGAAGAGCCGGAGTTGCGAAATCCCTTATTAGTTAATGATAATATTATATTAATTTCAGGTTAACATTCCGTATTTTTTTCCTACTATAAGTAGTGCAATAGATAGATACAAAAAAAAAACAAATATTCCCATCACTTGTAACTTGATATATTGTTGGAGTCTGACTTTCCATCTTGGAAATTTCCCTTCCTACGTTGCAGGTTTTATCTCTTTATTCTATTTATGGAATTCATTTTTAATTATCTTTGTAAACTTTCAAGTGAATAATATCCATTTCATTCTATTAGATAGACCGTATGGCTTGTTTGTTTGTATATGTGTTGAGATAAATAAAGTTAAATGTGGTGCCAAAAAAACTGATATAATTTTCTTTGAAAATGTCTAGTGTCAAAGTTTCTTTGATCTCATTTTGTGACCTTTGTGTTTGCAAGTTTTTTCTATATATAAACACACACCTAATATGATTATATATTTTCATGATTTTTCAAATCATTGAAGTTATTAAACTGTGTTAGAACAAGGTGTCGAGACAAAGGAAGATGCCATTTTCCTGAAAGTTTTTTCCGTGAATAACAATCCCACTTTGCAGAGGTTGATCTGAAGTTGCACTCTAGGAAGAGGAACTTTCAGATGATAGTTCAATATAGTACAACTTGAAATATTTGTAACATGTCTATCCTGTTCATTTGTTTTGGCAACGATAATTTTTTTTGAAGGTTTTTATTTCTGAGGATATTCTTGCAATTGTATTTACAAGTGTCATTGATCTTTGGAATTGGAAATTAATTGTGGGTTAGAATTTTCACTTGTTGCCAAATCATCATTTTCTAGTCCAATATTTTATCCACATACTCGTTTTTTATCGTGTTTGTCTCATTAAAAAGAATGTGAGGAAATGCAAATACAAACTAGAACTTATTTTTTATTGTAACTATGTATAATTGATTTGCAGGCCTTATTGATGTTTGGCCTTTGTAGATAGCAATGGGTTTGCATAATTTTGCATTCTTATTGTGATAATGCCTTAAAAAAAAATAAGCAACATTTTTTCCCAATTCAATATCCACACAAAAACATTTGTTGATCCCATAATATTCACCTCTATCAATTCGATAATAGGGAGGTTGATTTGGTAGATCGAACTATCAGTCACTTCAGGCGAATGGGGTGCATCTGGGGTACCTGTGAGAAAAGATAATGCTTTGTTGAACATTTTTTTTTATTGCAACTTGTGAGAGTAATTGTGTTTTTGATACATTGTTTAATGTGTTGAAACATTATTTTAAGTATTAAACTTCTTGCAACAGATTATTCATTGAATGGTTTGTTGTTTCCCTCCATTTTTACCTTTATTATGTCACTTGTTTGTTATTGGTGCAACAGTAGACAAGGACAACCCTCATCCATATCATCTTTCCAATCTCACCATGCTCTTGTCTTGGTGAACCAACCCTTTAAGTGATCAACAAATTGAAAAGAATGAGCATTCCAAATTTGTGGTGGCCTAGCTCTTCCCTTTAGCAATCAGGTGCATAATTTAGGACCAAAAGTAACTATGAAGTCCTTTAGACAACTCTACAGGCACTTCAATCAAAGACTAGAGAAAGTGAGTCATAATTATAGTTTCTAGGATGTGTTTTCATAAGAGAAGCATAAATTTTTTGAAGAGAAATCAATGGAGGGTTGTTGAAATAAAGTTATTTTACTGTCAACTTGAGCATAAGTATAACAATGATGAACTTGAATTTTAATTTTGTGTTGTTGATAGCATATTTCCATTTGACTTCAGCTAGCATATATATTTTTCAAAATATTTCCAAAGAAGAATTTTGGTAATTTCATTAATCAAGTAAAACTAGTTAAATGAACTACATATTACATTTTCTCCATAGAGCCTGCACTAAAAGGAAAGGCAGGTCATGTATATTCCTTAAGATCATAGAAAAACCGTTAAGATCATGAATTTGTTATCTAGTCATAATCCAAAAACCAGGCCCATGAGAACCTTGAACTACAACACCAAAGCACATGATCAAAATTTTGGCAAACACAAAACAGGAAAAAATTAGCAAATATTGGGCATTGTATCCCATCTATAACCAAATTCCCAAATGGGCACCAAGAAATCTGTCGATTGTTATATTACTATGAACCAATATCACTATGAACTTTTTCTTCTGATATTACTATGAACCAAATCATATTGACCTAACAATGTTCTAACATTACTAGTTCTGGAAAACACTGTCAGCGTTTAACTTAATGGAGTTTGAACAATGAAAATTTGCAATATTATTGAAAATTCTTGATGGTTCTGTTCATAGGAGAAAGTCATTTTGACACCTCACACGATGGACCTGATTTATTCATAATTGGGTACTTTGATTGAGGTCTTTCCTCATGCTTCTCATTCATGGACTCAACAATATTATGCGTCTCTAGTTCACTTTGTCATGGTAGTGCAAAATGTTATTCATATCTTGATTGGGTAACATGGATAGAGACAGATTAGACTGTTTCGTTTCTTGTCAACGCATGATATGGAATATGTTTTTTTGGTTCAGTAGATATGAAGTATGGTATTATCATCATTTAAGGTAAAATTTCTATGGACGCAGAAGTCATGTAGCATGTAGACAGTCTTTTCCATTTTCTGTAGGTATATTTCATATGGCAATTATGTCAACCCAAGAAGCACATCTTGTAATACATGTTGTCTAGTTGTACAATGTACAATAGTGTTGCTGAGCATTTGGATGACATCATTGACACAATGACTATATATGTAAGGGTATTTTGCACTGCATTGTAGACAATCAATTATGTCATCATTTATGAATGCAGAGGCAAAAACAGGAGAATTGCAATTGGAACATATAGGCTTGAAGGGGGTCAAGTAGGTATTTGCTGCAACTAAAACACCCTCAACTTGAACACATGAGAATAATAGTTAATATATTCAAAAATATAATATATAAGTGTACAACAAAAAATATGTACAAAATTGTTGAAGGCATTTTTTGTGTGCAAATTATTGGTGGAGGTGTATATGTATATGTACAACAGTCGTGGAGATAGTTAGTTTTTTGAGATCCTGTACTATGTATGTTCACAATTTTGTTACAAATTTTGCTTGGGTTGTTCGAAACATCCTTTATTTAACATCTCTTTTCTTTGTTATATTTTTTAACAACATAATTGAAAATTGTCCTTTATGCAAATGTTGTTCCATTTAGGAAAATAAATTTTCACAATTGTCGAACAATTGTAGCTGCACCATGGAACAGTGTAATAGTTGTGTAAGATGTCTGAGATATATGAGCATGTGAAAGCAAAGGACAAAAAAAATGGGTATAGAAAATAGTACCATTTCCTTGTCATTGTCTGTGTTTCCATCTTTTATATGGAGAATATGTTTTTTTTTGACGAAAACGGTTATGTTGCATTAATCGGCACTCTGGCCA
>ML810069.1:82192-101637 GCA_009831015.1 Picea engelmannii
AAATTATATTCCGAGCAAACCACGTGAACTTTTTCTAGAACACTTTTTTCATTGAGCAATATAATCCGATCACAATCACCATGGTCATATACTGTTTTTGTTAATATATTGAAATTTGTAATGGATATCCCATTACCTGGAAAGATCTTCTCTACATGTTTTTGGACAAGTTGTGTAGGGATAGTCAATGTAATTGTCATCATGGCTTCATTGTCTGTCATGTCTGCACGCATAATGCATCTACTTTTGTTTGCTTTCTCTAAGTAGGTGTTATACATGACCATTATGTCTCCAATGAAAATTTGTCCAGTTCGCCGGTTGTTCAAGCCTTCTATCGATAGTATATTGGGTGGTATAAGTTTAGACCTAGTGACATTTTTTTGAACAAGAAAAGTAATGTGAAGGGCAGTCTATATATCTTTTTTTTGTTTGCATCAATGTACGTGTAGATGCACAATTTGGATAAAATATGGAGGTTAGAGTTTTGTAACCATACCTTTTAGTCTCTGGACCTTGCACTATGTTGGGCGCTTCACTTGTACTCATTGATACTTCTTGTGAACTAAAAAGCATGTGTTGTAGATAACATCAACATATTTAACATGGCATAGATGAATAAATAACTGAGGATATTTGTTTCCTAAACATAGCAAGGGCATAATCTATGAATCTTTACCTTTGGCCTTGTCATTGTGATGTTGTTTGCGATGATTGACTACTCATGCCCATGTCACTTGTCCAACTTTTTTTGATGCAAACATGTGTACATTGAACATGACAACAACTAAATATGCATATGCATTGTATATTGTTCATAATTGATATGGATGTACATTAATCACATGCATTGTGTTTGATTTAGTATTACTATTGGTATACCTTTTGGAAGATTGTACTTCAACTTCCTCTACTGTGGCACATAAGACATCATCCTCTTGTTCAATTAGTCTATTTTTTTTTAATGTAGCAATGCGGAGAATACAATGGACATGAAGCTAAGTTTCTATGTAGGAACACATGTAAACATACTAAATACAATTTTATTTATTTCAATGTAGCAGCACAGAAAATACAATTGACATGAAGATAACTTAATATGTAGGAAGATATGTAGTATTTACATATAAAAAAAAATGAGCTACAAATTAGTAGAATAAATATACACAGAATAAATGAAATACAAAGCAATGGAGTATGGAATAAGGGTAGAAGAATGCACTTTCATATGTCTTTTTCTACGTTTCTGGTTAAGAGTTCTTCATATTTTCCAGTTATTCTATTTGTTTAAATGAAGGAAAGTACAAAATACAATGAACATGAATGTAAGTTGGTATGTAAGGAAAAAAAAGGAATATGCACATATAGTAAATTAGAACCAAAGGAATAGAGTAATAGATAGTTTTAGAAGCATGTACCTTTTGTTTTTCTTGATCCATGTTTGTGGTTGTATAGAATCTTTTCTGTCCAAAATCTATGACAAACCAGAAAAAATTAGGAAGTTGGATGATCCTAGCTGAATAATTTGGTTTTGTGCAACAAATTATCTAGATATGCTTTGAGACATGGAAATATGATTTTGTAATATGCTTGATGTATATTTCATAATTCAAGTACAATACAAATTGTATCATGATCAGGCCAGTATGTGTGTAAGATAAAGAGGGTGTATTGTAAAATGGGCACATTTGATCATACATGGTCAATAAGTGCATTTTGTACATGGTTTATCTTATCCAAAAGAAAGCAGAGAATGTAATTGCACATGTAGTTTTCCGATTCTTTTGTTCTAGCACTATTTTTTAGGATGTCAACATTGAAGTCTCCTAGAATGATAATGGTTTTGTTCAGATGTAAATGTTGTAATGCATTTGAAACAACATTCAGTATTTTGGGAAATGTTGCATGTGGAGCGGCATAGGGATTCAATATTGCAATTTTTCATTCATGGAAGATTACTCTTGCTAGAACCATATCAAAAATAAATTCTTCGAAATACATATGCTCCAAAATTGTTACATGTTTTTTTACTAATATCATCACTCCATGTGTAATGTAACTTGATATTCAATTGTGATTTGGAAATTGCTTAATTTGCATGCATAATTTCATGTATGTTTCTTGCAAGATCAAAATATCAAATTGCATTCTATCATAGTCATTGAGTATATCATTCATATGTGCATGTAGGTTGCACGCATTAAGTGAGAGAAATGATACAAATGAGTTTGTTTGTATGGTTTGGTAATCATGTTGTAGATGCCATTTTGCACTAGTCCGAAGGCATTGCATCTCAATATAAACTTTATGTTTGACTTTGAAGTTATATTTTGTAAGAGTGCTTAGAAAATACAAGGAGTCTATGCTTCTGACACAAGACAAATCTGTGTATACAAGTCCATGTATTTGTATTCCAGCAAGGTCGAGCGCAACACTATCAAGTGTTAGCCCTTGTAATCTGTGGAATGTACGTGCACATGCAAGTTTATTTGGAAACAATTTTTGAATGTTTAGTTGACCTGTCTTTTCCTATGTCGATATTGGGTTTGATATTCATAATATAGGTGTCCAATCACATGAAGTGTTTGAATTATATAGATAAGCTAACTTGTTATCTTATCGGTGGCCAATATGCGGGTCATGGAACTTAATCCAGAGGACATAAAATTTTTATGTTTTGGTATAAGCTTTGAGTATTCCATTTGCACCATTCACCAAGACATCATGTGAATCACAGTTGCAGGCATATATTTCAACTAGCATGTCTAATTTCAGGACAAATTGCAAATGAAAAGTGGTTGTATGTTGATGGCATGGTACATTGCCATGGTTGTCTTCTTCAAGGTCAATTGAATTGATGATGATATCATTTCCAGGCATAAGTGATAGCATGTACCTGTTATGCATTGCAACATACTTATTATTGTAGAATAGGTAAGGGAAGGTTGGGTCTATTGGTGCAGTTCACATGCACCTTGAATTGATATATGTTAATTCATCACATGTTTGACTATTTGTCCGCATTCTATTCATAATTGGAATAAATGTTTCATTTTTCTGGCGCATTGTAGTATGTAATTCAATGCATTTTATGTTGTCTTTCCAAAATTCATGTGTCACTTTTTTCATATTGACTGTAGGTTGTTCAAATATCAGACAATATTGAATGGGTTGTGGGTGGTAAAGATCCCCACAAAATATCATGTCAATGTCCCCAAAGTTTTTCGTGTGAACACGTTTTATGTTTCTCAGTCTATTGTCAATGGAATATAAGAAGCGACTTCCAGTCAAAGATGCCTCATCTATGAAGACAAGTTGTAGTTCATCATAAAGCTTAGACAATGTATCTAACATTTCCTTGTTGTGTGGAAGAAAATGTGACTTGTTAAAAGGAATTAACAATGCAGAGTGTATTGTTGTTCCACTTGCATTATATACAACTTTTCTTGTATATGCAACTATTAGTCCCTTTGGTTTCATAGGGTCAATCGAATTGTTTGAATCATAGATTCATATAAGCATTCATAATAGTTCTTTCGCTGTGAATGTCTTTCTTTCTCCTGCCCCACCTGCAAGTAACAATTGCACATGAGTGTGCATGTTTAAGCGTTTTTTCATTGCAACGTCCTTTAGGATTGCTTGTTGTTTTCGATTCAATAGTAATCTAACTCTTTAGTATTCATCATTTTCGATAAATAAAGGATGTTTTGTGACTTTAAACCCAAGATTGATATGTTTTTCAATGGTGGTTTCTCAAGGAGAAGGAAAATCTTCTTGCAATTCATAGGACTCACAAAGAGTTCTAGTTGTTTTATGGTTTGTTAATGTCTCATCAACATTGTCAATGTTTTCTAGTTCATCAAGTAAACATTCTAAATCACCCCATGTTGGGTTTACATTGTATGTAAATCTAGCCTCATTGGTTTCTACTATAGTCTCATAAGCAATATATGCAGCTTCCCATGTAGGTAAGTTATGTTTTAATTTGTTTTCATTTTGATCAAATGAAACGTACAAAAATAGTCTTTCTCTACAGAAGTTTTCATAGTCGATGTGTTTGTTGTATTTGACAAAGTGTATTAAATTTGGTTTTTTTCTTTTTCATATGGGTGTACCATGTTTTTTGTAATGTGATATGAATTTTGCAAGGCAAATATGCTTAATAGGAGGTGGACATTGGAGGTAGTAATCAATAATAGAGCAACATATCATGTCCTCTGAATTATCAGGCTCTTGTTCTAGCAAAGATGGTGGTTTAAGCACGAATGTGTGTGTGTCAAGTGGAGATGTGTTTATGAAGACACATTTCCTTGAACTATAGTTGAGAGGTAGGGAAAGTGCAATGTGGACTACTTGTTGAGCAGACATTTGTTGAAGATTAAGTAATTTATTTCCAAGTGTACATATCAAGTGCATATCATCAATTTGACCTTTTTCATGTTCTCTGTGTATTCTTCTTAATACACTTGTCATAGATTTGTCAACTTTTGTCATTTACAAGGTACAATATGATGTCGCATCATATGCATTGAGGACATACTGTGCATTTGTATTTGCATTCAACATAATTGGCATGTCCTTGGAGAAACTGTTGTTCCAAATATGTGAAAGTTTTCGTTTAAGGAAAATTGTTGGTTGTTTGAGTGTAGATTGTATCACTTGGATGTACTCATCTTCTGTTAGATTTAGTTCTGCCAAGAAGTCTTTAAATCTCATTAAGTCATCGAAGTCTCGTTGTTCTAGAAATGAGAACAAATATTTTTATTTCTCAATGAGAACATTATCCTCTAAACTAATTGGTTCTATGATTCTTGTTGTTCTCATTGGCGGCACAGGGAAGTTGTATCTACAATGTGAATTATTTCGTTTTTATAGCTTCTTGTATGGTAATGTCTATGAACTTTGGCAAGCTCTGGATCCAAATGGTCCATGTTGCATGTTACGTATTTGTCTAGAAACTGCTTGATTTGTGAGTTGTTGTCATTTCCATAGACCAGTGCACCCTCTATCCATAACAGTGCGTGGTCATGCTCACTCCTTCTATTTTGGAACTCAGTCACAAAATAATAGTCTGATATTTTTCTGAAGAACGTTCCAACATGACATATCAATTGCCTCAAATCATTTACTTTATGTCTATAGTAATGAGTACATGTCATTGGGTCTTTTCTTATGAGGTAGTCAATGTCATCATTTTCCAATGTATCAATTCATTTTTTCCTTTTCCTATTCCCATATAATGCAGACACCGTAGTCACCAACGGACCCCAGTGATGCTCTCAACTTGTAAATTTGATGAAAAAAGTTGGGGGTCCCAATTTTTGGATCATCACAAATATAGTTTTATTGTTTTGTTTCAAGTAGTGAGGAGAGATGCGAATGTTTTTGAAATCTATGTATCCAATATCAGATTTTAGGATTTTTTCTAGGTTTTCTTTGTACTTGACATCTCTGGCCAATAAATTTCTTCCTCGTAGCTGGCCTTTTATTATTCGCACCCACATGAAAGAGAGCACTTTCTCAATTATTATGCACATTTTTTTTTTAAAAACAAATTTGTTATGTGACAAGAGAAGTCACCGCTTGAATGTAGCAGTTCCCATCGAACTATTTTTTGGTTGCTAAATCATTCCATGATATCATTGGCATGTGGATCTCCATAGAACAATGTTGGGAAGTTCATTTCCTCAACAAATTTGTCCTTGAATATTCCAAGTGGACGTTTCCCTTCAGCAGGTGCAATTTCGACAATCTTGTCTTGCAAGTCATGAATGCATTGTGAGTCAGTGAATCCATGTATCAATGTTTCAGTAGGTCTTTCATTCTCTGATTCATCGCTTGTATAAAATTCACTAGTAGTGTCAAACGTTTGTGCAGATTTGTCATTTCCTTGTTCAAGAACATGGTTCCAGTTATCATTTATACAAATATTTTGTGCTTTGTACAGGGTCTTGGAACATAATTCTTTTAATTCTTTCATGACAATGTGCACACACACTCTACCTGTCTGGTATGCATTCTTGTACTATAAAGTTTTTTTGAGAGCTACAGTAGTTGTCACCGTTTCACTCATGAATTGTGGCATCCATTTTTTCACCACATTTAGTTGGACATGCACGTTAATAATTGATCATGTTAATCCCATTTGGGGTCTTTTATAGCCCCAGGGTCTGATTTGTGGAAATGAAATTCATAGAGACACAAGTATATCTTCAAGTTCTGCAAGTGTACTTACATTTGGTAGTGGTTTTTTACATCTTATTTGGTCAGGTGTTGCAAATTGAGACAATTTTCTATTTTCAAGTGATCGTTTGCATGGAAGAAATTTTTTTCTAGTGGAAAATGTTCTATCATTTAGTGTCAAGCTGATGTATTCTTTTTGCAAGTCAAGGGTGAAAGACTTAGTGTTTTTTGCAAAATTCAATTCTTCGCAAATCGCACATGAAATGGAAGGAGTGTCTTTAATTTGTTTCATATAGGTATCTTTTGCATCTCTCTTTCCTAGACAAGGATGCATAGAAAGTGTTTGTTGGTTTTCAATGCTAGCATTGCACAATGTTGGCTCTAGTTTATGATATGTAATTTTTTCCTCTCGGTCAGTATCACGACCATTGTGGGATATGTAGTTGCACCTATTTCTCTCATGTATCTATTTTTTCAACATGTGGTAGGTTAACTTATGGTTTCCACTCGAAACTATTTTCACTTGTTGAAAATCCATGTTGAAGGTGGAATCAACATTTGGTATGAGCATTGCCTCCTCACCATCTCGATGGTTCAAACGGTGATGTTATTTGTCATTGGACATGTGATGTTTGTGTTCAATAGGAAGTGTGTAAATGCGCTCATGTTGTGTATGCACACAAATTTTTAGGTTGTTATATGTGAGTTTGTGTTTCTTGGTCAAGCTCCCTTTCACCTCATGATGATCGGTCATACAATTCATAGGTCTAGAAGGAAGTGCACCAATGTATTTATTTCTTTCACATATGACCTTTATCAAGTTGTGATAAGTCATTCTACATTTTTTGTTTAAGCTCTCTATGACTTGATGACAATTGGGATGAGTTTCATCATGATTAGACAATATGCGACGCTTTTGTAGATTCGATGTGGTTTGGTTTGCATGGACAGTGGATCTTGAACTAGAATTATTTATTATAAAAGGTTGATAATGGATGTATGGTGTATCAGTTTTCGACGATATGATGTCAATTGTTCGATCATAGTTTGAATCAATACAGTAGAAATTGACAGTACCATCTGAAAGGGTTGAACAGACCTGGATATTTACTCTGAATATGATAGATTTCCATTGTAAACAAAATGTACCACCATCTATATTTCCTTTTTCATATGGAATTTCCATGTTTACAAGGTATTGTTTCCAACTTCCAATTGTCGACATACTTTCTATGATATATGGTAGAAGGTGTCAATGCAAGGTGTTAAATGCCTGTTGACTGCCACCTATAATTGCATTTCAAAATGATTTCACAGTTTAAAGGCACAGTGAGTTCCCATCAAAATCCATTGCTATCAAATAGAAAATTGCATTGAACAGACTATCTCCACAAGTAGATGTAATAGTTGTTGCTATGTGCAATCCATGAGAGTGTATATGATGCATAATTCGTTTCCAATGCGAT
Source organism: Picea engelmannii (assembly GCA_009831015.1). Classification (NCBI taxonomy): domain Eukaryota; kingdom Viridiplantae; phylum Streptophyta; class Pinopsida; order Pinales; family Pinaceae; genus Picea; species Picea engelmannii. Next base: position 89,839 of record ML810069.1, read on the forward strand.
TGAAGGTCTTTGCAGACGAGGGACAAGTAAATATCAGATCCTCCAAGATTGCATATGGATATTTTTTTATAGATTAGTGGTTCATAATGACCACTTAGAGGATTGGCATCATGGAACAAGATGCAATATGGATCTCTAGATGCAGTTTTGTTGAATAGTAGATATCTTATTTTTCTTGTTAATGAACAAATTTCAATTGATATATTCAACCACTTGGCCAACCACTGTATAGAAAATGTATCTCCCCAAAGTCCTCTCTCATGTGGAGGTAGAGTTTCATATGAATACAACTGCATATTTGAAAGATACGTACTGGCATCATGTATTCCATGCAATTGTCAAAGAAAATCAGATGCCAATTCGTATTGATATGAATATGATGCCTCAATGTTTCCATTTTCTAAACAAGCAAAGAAATTATCTATCAATCCATTATGCAGCTCGGTTGAGGAGTAACGGAAGTTCAATAGAACTTGAAATGCATCAAAGAGGAAATATTCCGCAGTATACGAGAATGCATCTAATATGAAAAGGACATTGTTATGCAATACCTAGTTGATGTTGTCATGTACAATGGAGTCTGTATCTATTTGATAACACTCAACATCTATTACTTGCTCCATATTTTAAGTTTTGATTTTCAATATGTGATACAAACGCACCACCCAGGGCACGTTCGCTCCCTCAGGACCTTCTCTTCATTCGGCCCGAAGAACTAAATTGCTCTTCAACTCCCTTATCGGAAGTTCTCAATACCCACAGAATGCCTCTTATGATCTTCCTACTCCAAATCGGGAAATCGGACCTCGCGTGATCGTGAGTCTTGAACTCACGGGATCGGTCCTTACAAATCCCCGAACCCCGATGAATATCCAACCACGTATTCCTTTCTCTTGTCGGGAATTCTCCCGTTGGGAAATTGGTACTTACGAGGTCATGAATCACTCACCTCGGGTATCCCCGACTCCCGATCTCTGATGCCACTTGGCGTTGACTCCTGCGAGGGTTGACCTTCCAACACCTGTCCTCTGCTTTGGCACCGATGGCCCACACTCCCGTGATGATCGGGAAATCGCGTATCGCAATATCGCGATTTCCATTGCACTTGTTCACGGAACTCACCAAGTCCCGATCCCCGATATGGGGTGACACCTGTCCTCCACTAAAATGCTATGACTGTGGGACCGTCGCGTTTCAGAGTTTCGCGACTTCTCCTGCCATGATTTTCTCATCACCGAGAATCCCGATATGCCGATCCCCGATGCACGTGAGAGTTTACTCCTCCACATCACCGCTCCCTCGTCACCCTATCGGGTATCACGAAATCGCGATTTCTAATGCAACAATCCCTTTGTCTTCAGAAAACCCGAAATGCCGAAACCCGACTTCCTCGGATCTCCTGCCATGTATCCCTGCTGATGGACGGTTCTAATCACCCGTCGGGATATCGCAGATCGTGATTCCCTGATGCAACGATTCTACACTCCTGAAATCCCCGATGTGTAAAATCTCGACTCCTGTCCTGATGTCTGACGTGTGTCCTGCCGAGATCAACGACTAGGATCCTTTCTCGGGATTTCGGGACTCTCAAGGTCTTTAATCCTTACCCTTTGAAAACCCGATGACTCCGATATCCCGATGACTCCTCCCGAGACTCCTCCTCTGCACACTAGGCTTAAACCCTACGCAACTTTCCCGTGATCCGACGGCTGACGGGAAAAACAACCACTGATCCAACGACTCATAGTACTCTGGGTTTAAACCCCTGGTGTAGCCGTAACCTCTTCGCTACTTCTGACGGATCTAACGGCTAACGGAATTTCCCTGAGCTTTTCCACAAGATCTCGGCCGTCACTTCACCCTTCTTGAGGATTTCCTAACACAAACCCTCCGGTGAGATCCTTCAACGGATTTGAAAGCTTTGCCCCTCCTGAGCTTCTTCTAGCTTCTCAATCTCTTAGAAAAGAGATCTTTTTGCACGCACTCCTTGTGGCAACCCTGCAAACACTTTAAGTGTTCGAACTTCTTCGACTCTGCGCCTGCCTGCAGCAGCAGTCCTCCAAAGATTTCTTCTCAGACTCATGACTCAGATTTCCTCTTCAGCCTGCGCACTCCTTGCACGGCTTCAACAACCCAATTCCACTTCTGGGTGAATGAGAACAAGAGTTAGACTACCTGAGCCTTCATCAACGCACTCCTTGCGGATGAATTTTGACTGCACGCCTTGCAGGAATCTCCTAGCTCAGATAGAGAAACAATTGAAACTCATTCCATCTCCCCTTCAGACTTTAGTTTCAAACATGAAATCACATGCACAACATATAAACGCAAATACATGACAGGAAGCAAACATTCATGAGCATATCAACAATATATATAGAGAAACAACAGAAACCATGAATTTGAATCAGAACTTTCTTCTATTAATTCAAATGCCTGTACATGGGTGTTCTTCATACACTATTCTCTGCTTGCTCTTCTCTTCTCCTGAATGCTTCCACTACTACTTTACAATGGTACAATGAGGGTGTCTATATCCGTTTTCCCTCTCGGACTCTAAACTATCAAATCTAGACTTAAAAATCCTATCTACCAACATTAAATCTATTAAATTTCGACTATCTACCAAAGGATGAGAGCTTAAAGGATCAATGGTCCAATACAATATACAAATGCGCCTTCATAAATGGCTTCATTAAAGACTTGCGCTACAATCCCAAAGCACTTCAAAAATTTGGTTTTGTTTATCCAGCTGATCTCCACTTGATGTGCTGGCTCGCTTGATGAGTTGGCGATGATCCTGCATCAATATGTTTCTTAGCTATGTTTAGATAGTATGCAAATAGCAAAAAAAGATAACTATAAGTTTAGAACTGCATACCAATTCTTCTATGTATCGTTCAACATTTTTCGTTTCAAATTTAGTGATCCATGGTTTCTATAGGATATGACAAACAAACAAAGCTATAGTTAGTGCTCAACCATATTGAAGAGATAATGCAAATAAAACAATAGTATAAACTTGCTCAGTACAAAGAATGGTTATTTAAGACATATAATTTTTAAACTTATTTTAGTTGTGCATCTTATAAGTGTTTTGGTAGTCATTTTCTATAGCTTTACAATCACATTCATCATTTAATTCCATCCCCACTCTTCACAAATTAACACTAAACAGATATGAAACGACTTGTTGATGTCTCCCACTCAGAACACTCACATAGATGGTATGTGGGATAAACAAAAGGGGAAGAATTAGACGTTCATGGACTTTTACCATAGGAATGGAACCAACACATATCACCACTTATCAAGGTTTCAATTATATTACAAGATGAAGAAGATATTCTAAGATGTTTCAATTATCTTACGAGATGAAGAAGATATTCTAATATTGGGCACTAGGGCACTCATCCTGGGAATATCAATGAACTGTCCTTACAAAGAATCATTTTTACAAGATGAGGTCCATATGTGGAAACGATGATGGAAGATGCTTTGGAAGAGCCAAAGTCAAGCATACAACTAACAGTTATATGTGGTGTTCCTCAGAGAATAAAATATTTCCCTGTCATAATCTGCAAAAAAGGGATGGCAAGGTCCTCGTAGATGCTTGTTCCACAATGAAAACTCTGAATTCGTCTGACAAATCCCTGTGCAATTCCATTTTCCAAAGAGCTATGGTATGATGTACGAGACATGAAAGTGGGCCTATGTGATTGGAAGGGTACATCCTAGAAAATGCATTAAACGTATGGTTTCATGAACATAAAGATGAGGAGAACATCCCATTTCCTTTTTTGTATGTCAGTATGGTTGTGACAGAGGTGGGTTTTGTATCGAGCATTGACATGTCTATGCGTTGTTTGAGGCCATTGGAGATAATTGAATGTGTAGACAGTAAGGAGATTAACATTCGGGTGCCTCTTATTTCTGAAATGAATCTGAGATGTCGATCACTTTTCCAAATCATGATCTTTGTGACCCTGCTACTTTAGTGCCCCTGCTAAAGTTTTATCATTCTTCCAAATTTTGGAATTCTTCTAACCATACCTATACTTGGCGCCAATTCAGAACTTCGAGAGTTTTTAAATGTGAAGTGTTAAAGTCTCCCAAAGTTTCTTTCTCATGGAGCCATTAACTCACGCCTACTTTTAATTAACCAAATATTACTTTAACCATCCTTATCAAGGACTTTGGGACTTTGGCTATTGGGAACTTATGGAGTTTTTGAATGCATAATTTGTACAACTCCCGGAGTAGTACCGACACAGAGTAGTACGAACACATGCAATAATTGCAGGATGGCCACCGTGCATGTGGGACCCCAAAAGAAAATTAGCTAGACTAATTAAATCAAATAGAAACAATAACCAAATCTCGTCGGTGCCAAGTGTCCACCATGCTGCAAACTCTTGCATGTGTTTAACCATGTCTCATCTACACAAATAATAACTATCTATGGAAGAGATAAGGTCCTCAAATATTCCCACGTCTACAATCCATTTGTCACAATCCTAAGATCTTCGTTACCTTAATAATTTCCATATGTCTTTACACCTTTGTCACTGGGATTCGATCTATAATCATTTTTCTACCCTTTATGCCTACAATTTATCCCTTTGGTAAACACAGGTAGTGAACAAAATGGATTGCAATGGCTCACAAGAGGGTGATTTAGTACCATCCTTCAGTTCATAGAGAGGCTTGCAATGTATACACAAGAGGGTAAGCCAACACCATCCCAATGCCGAGTATGTGAAGATGTAAGGTATGATCTATGCAACAAAAATTCATGTCAGTTGTTTTAAGAAGTATTGAATAACATTATGTTGATTAAAACTTGTGGACCCTTATCATAATCCTCCAAGATCCCTTGATTTTACTGAACCTAATGATAATCCCCCTAATCCTGCGATTACACATCTTGTTTCTCACAAGTTTATTGATCCCCATCCCATAATCTACAAAGAAACCATTGTTCAAAATCCACTTCCCACAAAGAATTTAATTTTCCAATAAAGGAGAAACAAGAACTAATGTTTGGATATGGGTCGTTTTGTGTTTTATGTTCATCCTCCACCCAAGATTTTCATTTTAGGTCCTACAATTTTTTTTTTATAACTTATTGAAATGTGTCACTGATAAAGATGGATAAGGACCGACAATGATGTCAAATTTTCTTGTATCTTTCTTAACTTTGCACCATACCTATCCCTTCTATACCTAGCTGCACTTTTCTTCTACAAGAACATTTTGCAAAGGCGAAAAGATTTATTTTTAAACACTTTTCGAGTATAGTAATACATTCATGTTTCTGTGATATCAGTAGTCACATTTAAGGATGTTTTGTAAGAGAATTTTCACTCAGTTATTATTTCTAGATTGTTTTATATTTATCATTCTTCCAGATTTTGGAATTCTTCTAACCATACTTAGACATGGCGCCAATTCGGGACCTTATGAGTTTTTTAAATGTGAAGCGTGAAAGTATCCTAGAGTGACTTTCTATTGGAATCATTAAATCATGCCTACTGTTAATCAACCCGAGATTACTTTAACCATCCTTATCAAGGACTTTGGGACTTTGGCTATTCGACACTTCCAGATTTTCTGATTGCAAAATTTGTACAACTCCCGAAGTAGTATGAACACATGCAATGAATGTAGGTTTGCAACCATACATGTGGGACTTTGAAAGAAAAATAGCTAGACTAATTTAATCAAACAAAAACAATAACAAAATCTTGTCGGTGCCAAGTTTCCACCATGCTGCAAACCTTGACATGTGGTTAACCATGTGTCATCCACATAAATAATAACCATCTACGCAAGAGATAAGGTCCTCAAATCCACCCACATATACAATCTATTTTTCACCTTCCTAATCTCTTTTTTACCTTATGCACTACCATATGTATTTACACCTTTGTCACTGGGCTCCGATCTAGAATCGTTTTTCTACCCTTTACGCCTATAGTTTACCCCTTTGGTAAACACAAGTTGTGAACAAAATTACTTGCAATGGCTACATAAGAGGGTTATCTAGTACCATCCCTCAGTTGACAGAGTGACTTTCAACATCTGCACAAGAGGGTAAACCAACACCATCCCAACATCGAGTATCTAAAGATGTAAGGTATGATCTATGCAACAAAAATTATTGTCAGTTGTTTTAAGAGGTATTGATTAGTATTGTACTAGTTAGAACCTATGGACCCTTAGTGTAATCCTCCAGGATCCCTTGATTTTCCTAAACCTATTGATAATCCCCCTAATCCTGCAATTACACATCTTTTTTTCTCACAAGTCTATTGATCCCCATCCCATAATATACTAATAATCCAGTGTTCAAACTCCACTGCCCACTAAGAATTTAATTTTCCCTTTTATCTTCATCCTCTACTCAAGATTCAGATTTCAGGTCCTGCAACTTTTTTTTTATAACCTACTAAAATATGTCACTGATAAGGAAGGGTAAGGACTAACAATGTTGTCGAATTTTCTTGCAGCCTACTTAACTTCTTACCATACTTAGTCCTTCTATACCTAGCTGCAGTTTTCATATACAAGAACATTTTACAAAGGCGACAAGATTTCTTGTTCAACACTTTTTGGGGATAACAATACATTCTTGTTTCTTTGATTCCAATAGTCACATTTAAGGATGTTCTGTAAGAGCATTTTCACTCAAGTATTATTTCTATATTTTTTTATATTTATTTTAATTTCCAACACCTCCTAGTATTGAACATTCCTACCTGCAAACTGTAAATAGTGAACAAAAAACAAAAAATATGAATTATGGTATTGAAACTTGCTCGTGAATGTTGAACGACAAAATCGCAGGTGCAATTGCGGGTGCAAGATCTCAACCCTGCAAACTGCAACAATATGTCCAATTGTGGATGCAGGACCTCAACCTTGCAAATTTGAAGCAATCAAGGGTGTAGGATTTCAACCCTGCAAAGTGAAAGAACAAGTCGAACTGCGGGTGCAGGACTTCAACCTTGCAAAGTTGAAGCAAACAAGAGCAAGAAGCAAACAACAAACCAATGAGAAAGCACCAAGAGGTCCAATTGTAGCTATAGGACCTCAACTTTGCAAAGTTGAAGAAAACAATAATAAGCAACATCCAACGAACCAACAAACGAACGAGCAAGCAAAAATCAGTGAACCAGTAATGTCGGTAGACAACAATATTTCCCAAATTCACTGAATACAAGATTGTATCCAAACATTGGAGGAAAATATATTGTGACAGGCCTATTAAGTAAACATTTAAGGTTGTCAGGCCTGTTAAGTAAACATTGAAGGATGTCAGGACTGTTTAAGGGCCTCATGCTATGTAAACATTCAAAAACGAATGCATTTTGTCAGACCTGTTTAAGTACTTAAAAATGAGTGTCGATGCTCAAAACTTTGGATATGTAAACCTTTAAATAAAAATAATAAAAATTCAAAAAGAGTGTAGATGATCAAAAATTTGGATATGTTAACATTTAAAACATTGGGAATAACGAAGCAGGGAATAAGACTTTGAATCTATTCTCCAATGAGATGATGACATATAAGGTTTTTTTTATTATATAAAAATTAATGTTTTTGGTTCTCTAGTTTGAACAATAGAGATTATGCAAAAATTTATAGTCAAAACACAAATTAATATGAAGTCAACGAATTATCGATCTTTATAGTCCCTCTACACCTTCGGTAGGGACTAATAAGAGTAAATTCTCACTAGTTGGATAGTGAAACATGGCATTGGACAATTCTTAAAATGTTATGGGCTGAAAGAATGTGTCATCTTTGTGGCACTAAAAGGGTTGAAAATTAAAAGCACTCTCTTAGAGTATTTTTAAATCACAATTTCAAATATTTGTTACACAACATCCTTCCTAACCTTTTAATCCATCAAAACTATAGTTAGCTTCCCTTACCTTTCTAAACAATTTTTTTTAAAGAAATCCATGTAATTCCTTACCTTACCTAAAGTCATATTTGTAACATTAATATGGTTAAAGATGAAACACAGTTGTTCTTAAAGTATCTTTCAATCACAATTTCAAAATATTTGTTAGAACAAAAACCTTCCTAACCTTTTAACTCATCAAAACTATGGCGAGTTAAGAATGTTTTTTTTAAGTTTTTGGAACACAAAAATAAAATTGAAAAAAAAACATGTAATTCTTTTCTTTTCTTAAACTTTTAAAAACCAAATTTGATCACAAGTAGATGTTAATCACCACCGTCACCACTATCAATCTTAATTGCACTTATAATAAAAAAATTCTATCATAGAACACCACCACCACCACCACCAGAAATTGTAGTCATAATAAGAAGTACTAAAAACTCTCCATACCAATATGTTTTTTCAAGCATCATAGTTTGTGTTTTTTTTATAGATATAGTGAAGGATGTGAAATTCCCATAATACAACATTTAATATAGAGTAAAGGATATGAAATCCCCACAATGCAATATTTAAGTGTTTTTTTGGGGTTAGATTAGAGAGTTATTGCTTATATTAGTTATTTAGAAATAGTCGTGCCACGTGTTCGTGATTCCATATGAGGTAGCTAAATTAGCGACAGGATCAAGGGAAAAAATAGAAAATAGATAGATACCTCACAAAATATACAACATAAGAGAGGCAGAGATGAACACACAAAAAAAAACATGATCTTTGGAATTAGACATAGCTTCTATTTATACGCATTTATATTAATATCGACCATTGATCATGAACATAGATCGAGGGCTCATATTCTTTCTTCTAGACACTTCTCCTTACTCTAGTAAAGGTTATTCATTACATCTTATCTCTAACAACTAAGTTGATTGAATTATCTCTTACTTACTCACATAGGTCATCAAGTCTGGTTTACCTTCTCAACATTTCATCAGGCCACATGCATTAATGATGTATTATAACACTCCCCCTTAAATGGATACATGTATTAATATTTATCCGATGAGGTCTTTATGGGATTCATGTCATCATATTTTGTCATCTTCATATGATTGGGCTTCCTTTAGTGTTCTTCTTAATTTTATTAGCTTCCCCTCATCATAATCTCATAGGTATTTTGTGGCTTACTCTAACCATAACAATGCTCAAGTGGTTTCAGATGATGACTAACCATCACATCAAGTGGATTCTAGCTAACAACAAACATTGCTTACAAGTGGTTTTGATTGACTAAGAACCTCACACATAGATGGTTTCAGCTGACCACAAAGCTCACACAAAAGTGGTTTCAACTAACCATGAACCTCGCACATATATAGTTTTGGCTGACCATAAACCATTATGATGGGAAAATTGATTTATAATGCACAATCTCTTGGGATTTGTCCGTTATGAGCTTCATCATCAAAAACATTTCTTCATCTTTTGTACCTGCATAAAACTGATTACTTCTCAAACTATCTACTTCTTCCTTTATACCTACAAAAAAATTATCACTGATGTCCATATAAAAATAAACCCATCTACCGAGATACATGGGTGTCATCTATTTTATACTCACTAGTTATCTAAGAATGCTTTTCTCCTAAATGCTTCATCAATAAGTTAGACTTCCCCTTAATCATAACTTGGTCCCAACCAAATCACACTCTAAGATTAATCCATCTGACATTCTTCCCCTTAATCAAAGATGAAACTTATTTGACTCACCATCAAGATTAGATATGAGTGCACCTATTACCCTCGTACCTACCTAGTGGTTAATTCCACAACTTGATAACACATAGTCTCTATGCATAAGATGGATACACACCACATGATTTAATGTTCTACCACACTAATCTATGTAGGCCTGAATCAACAAGGCTTACTAAAAACGTGGGGAATAAAAATTGTCTATGGAAAATCTTTACAACTTTGGACCACAATCCTTTGGGGTGTCATGCACAACCAATCATGCACCTCATACAACACTTATGTATCATTTCAATGTTTCATATCAGGTACAAAAAACATTCTACATGCTTGACTAAATTCCCTTCAAATTACAAGCCCGTTACATAAACCCATTTATATTTCATCACCAAGCATAGCTTATGTTTTACCTCTTCATATGGAGTCTTATTGTCATTTACAAATTATTTTATCTCTTACAACAAGATTTTTTTCTTCTTTGTATTTCACCATTCATCTTTGCAAAATTCTTCCTCTTGCCATACTTAATCACGAGTTTGTCTTTTGTTTCTATTGTATTCTTATTTCATCTTCTTCTTTTCTTTCCTTGCATGATTTTGTCTGCATAATTTATGGTACTTAATTATTTCTGCAGATAAAATATGTTTGTTGTTGGAATGGTCATTTTAAACACAGACTCAAATACGTGACAATAGTTGACTAGACTAGATGTCACTACAATAACTATCTGACTTTTCTTCCACTCAGACTAACATACTTGTTGTTTTAAAGACATCATAATACTTCATCATAAATTAAATTGAGGTGTTGGGAAACACCGAACATCCACTTCCAAAGTCTCAAGACAAAATCTTTTACATAACTTATTCAAAGATTTGCATTCACCATGATGATCTCTTATTCATATAGACAAGAAACTTGACTCAATCTTTGACTATCTTAGAAAGCAACATTACTTTGGTAGGGACTCTCACCACAACTTTATCTTGACTCTTTAAATAAAGAAATGCTTGACTTGACTTTGAATTTCACTTTAACTCACACATGGACTTTTGTGACTCTCTCACCACTTACAAATTGGCTTTAGATTTTTTAATTTTTTTTGCATCAATAGACTCTCAACCTCAATTTGACTAAACTTGGACTATTATCTCTCTTTTATAATTGTCCGATTCCATTTTATAAATCCATATGACCATTCCAAACAACTTCAAATTATTCTCTATAATCAATAGACAATGACCCTTTTAAGCAATATAAATATCAAGAACGTTCATTTTCAAACTCCCTATGACATCTTGAATATTAAACCCTTACCTTCATTAACTCAATAGACAACCTATTTTCTCTACCAAGGAATAGTTGCAACCAACATATCCATATATATTATAATTATTACTATGATGATTAGTAAGATGCGCTAAACACAAATCTATATCTCTGGCTCCCCTTCTCTAGATAGAATTAGTATAACCCTTTCTTGGGTTTATGTTCTTCTTCAACACCCTCCACCAAAAATTAAACCTTCCTCATTAATCACTCCTTCCACACCTAGGCTCCCAAATACCTTAAAACCCCTCTTTCTTCCACCTAATATCCTTTTCTTCTTTTGTGTAACGTCCCTGACCATCAACCCACTTGTAGGGCAATGCTACTATACGAAAAAATTCTCATACTTATGTAGTATGCACTTAAATGAAGTTAAATGGCTTAACATAGTAAACATATAATTACTGCTAACATATATAATTAATGGAATCAAAAGTAATATCATTGCAACGTAATACATGATAATATTGCAAGCATCACAGACATGCATTTTAATTGAATTTAAACACGTGCATATACTTATCTTTGAAACTATAGTAACTCCACCAACCATGTGCATACCTTCCATGAACCTCCTAGACTTAGACCATGCTGCTCATCATGCTCAGTAGTGGGTCACCCCCGAGCTGGGACTAAGCTCCACCCAAGGTAAGGGAATCCTAGACTAGACTGAGGTTATAGGAAAAGTGCACAGAGAAACCAGAAGGATTATCTCCAGGAGCCTTCTTATGACCACTACTCACAGACTCTCATTCCCCATATGCCTATTCTGCCCAGGAGTATACACCTTCAAAAGAAAA
>ML810070.1:0-11367 GCA_009831015.1 Picea engelmannii
GAAGAATTCCTTGAGAAAATGGTGGTTATTCATGGCTTTTTATAGCCAAGCATTGGGTTATTATGTGGCCTCTTTTGGATGTGAAAAGGGGCTCTTTAGGGCACCCTTAGGTCTTTGACCAACCCCCCCACGCGGATTGAGCTTGGATTTGATGTCCAATCAACTTGGGAGCTGATCCAATAGTGGTTGGGAGGCCGACCAGTTTCATAAATGCACCGTTTAGTAGGCGCGCGGGTTTTTCACCCAACAGCCGCGCATCGGGTGCGCAAGTGCGCTTTGTACGTTGTTGTTACGCGCGTGCGCGCGGGACCATGTTTTGTAAAGCGCTTTTGAATTTTTTGATCATTTGTATAGTTTTTAGACCCTTTGCTGTGGTGTGGAATTAACCCTGTACCATGAATGACTCCAGTTCTGTGTTGACGATGCAGAGTTCTTGTCGCCCTGTGCGGACGAAATTTCAGTGATAACAATGGGGAACTAGCATGGCATAGTTATTCTAGTTTCCTAAGTTGACGTCATTGTGCTTTAACAATGGGATCTTCCCTAAATGACTCTGTACTATGTGAATTCCTTTTGGAATGTACGCAGTGAACACGGATTACTTGAAATCATGAGGGATACTATCATGATTAACGATGCCAGCCATAGGTGGAATATTTTCAGGAAGGATCGATGGGATCTTCTTCGCGTTAGCCAGATCATTGGGGTGCTTGATTCTTTGTTCATTTATGGGGTTGATGATGGCAGAACAACGTTCGGTCGAAGTGGAAGTCTTTAGTCCCCTAGTTGACGATGCTTGAATACCTTTAGATACAAGTTCATAGGCCATGAGTTTTGTAAGAAATTCCTCGATAGACTTCTCAAAGTCGTTGGATTCGCTCGACATCCTATTTTTTTACAGACAATGGATAGACAAACAAACAAGCAGGGTATATTTTTAGATAATGACAGGAAACACAATTCGACACTTGGACAATTATTGACTTAGCTCAGTCAGTTATGGGTAGGAAAAAGTGGTCCCAGTTCCATGATCTAATGACTTCAAATTCTTCCTCAGTCGATGTTCCATGAACAATAATAGGTGCAATAGTTAATATTCCACATAAAGTTATCATCTTTCCCTTACACAAGCCTATCCTTCCTAAATAAGGTGCCACAATAGGCTTTCCCAAAACTTCCCAAGTTTCTTCTATCATAATATTCACTTGTGTTTCTTCATCTAAGACTATATAGTCTATGTCAAAGTCTTTTATTCTTGCACTTATGCGTTGTTTTTCTTTCAGGCTTTCTGGTAAACTGACATCTTTATGAACATGCCTCGTTTCTTCCAACTGTAATAACATATTCCGAACTTCCTCTGACCTTTTCTTTTTATCACTTTCTAACATACCCTTAGTCTCTTGAATCTTTTCATAATTTTCTTGTCTTATGTCCCTCCCTTCCACATTAGCAATAATCCTTGCACACTCCTCAACATTATGACCAACAACCTTACAACAAAGACAAATCGGGCCTACCTCAGGACATTCCATAGCAAGATGTCTAGGCCTTATGCAATTATAACACAAATTCAATAATCTTTTTCTCTTTAACGTTCCCCAATATTTTATGTACTGCGCACTTCCCCTAGGATCATAGTGCTAGACCTGCAATTTGCAAAAAATATTTATAGGTTCCTGCATCCACTTATCAGTACAAAAACTCTTTCTATGCATAGGAATAACGTATCTTTCTTCATTTCCATTAAATTTACTCAAATTAACTCTTTCTTTCAACTACACCCTAGCCTTCAGACTAGGACATATTCTATTAAACATACTTAAATTCATGCTTTCAAAACAAAACATTTCACTTATCTTTCTCTTACCAAAGCACAAAGCTTGCCTCTTTTAGAATATTACCTCTTTTCTTCAGAACAAATTACTTTCTTGGTACAAAGATTCGAAATTCAAGTAGAGTACTGCGCACTTCAACAACAGACCTATGCACAAATCTTTTATTTTTCTTTACTTCAGTTCCCAACAATCATAATTTCAGGTCCCAACAATTATAGTTTCAGGGCCTGACAATGAAACCATTTGTTGACACAGGGGCATGCCTAGGGTTCAATGCTTAACAATGCACCAACAAAACCCTAACTACCAGCCCTTTCAGAAACACCTATGAAGCAGGTGAGATCCAACGAATCAGATCAAGTTGTCGATTCGGGCTTCAAAAACTCTTAGTGTTCTCCCTTTGACTCCTCCAAAGCACGAGTCAACAAAATGATGGTCGTTCGCCACACGTCCCTCCCAATGGATGGTTCTAATTCTTTAGCATTCAGATTGAATGGTTGAGGTCTTATCCCGCTTGCACTTACGCTATCTTCAGAGTTAGAATATTTTCGAGGTATTCAAAGGCTTAGAACTTTTTCCTTCCTGTGATTCCGTTTCTTGGATCTCATCAACACTTATGAAAAGTGTTATTCCTCTTGAGCTTGGTCTCGTGAAGACTTCAATTTCCTACTCACTCTTTGTGTTTCAAGGATTTTGATAACTTGGGTCCTCGGGATTTCTCAAAGAGAACCTCCTCTCACCTTCCCGGTGTTCTCCTTTACTAACTCTTAGACTTCTTGCAAAGTCCCTTCAACATTTAGTCGAATCCTGAATCTGTGCACTCCTTACACCAAATCTTACGCAAGGTTTTGGATTCTTGTGAATGATTGTGCACTCCTTGCACTAGTCTCTTTGCACTCCTTGAAAAGGGAAAGTTTTGTTTTATCTCTTCTGAGATTTGGAACTGAAACAGATTTCGTCAACACACTCCTTGCGTTTTGCGTGCACACCTTGCATTACTTCAACAGAAGAGAAACAATTGAAACTTATCTTAACATTCACAATTCCATCTACTCAAAATGAGCTTCATTCATTCATTCATGAAAACAAAATAAAGAGAATTGCAAACAACATTCAAACCATGCATTTTGATCAATTTTTCCTCTGTTCTATTCATAAGTGAAAATGGTTACCAATGTGATTCCAAAATAAAATTGAAAATTGGGATTAATCTCCTATTCTGCTGATTAGCCTCATTCGACATACAAAACCTCTATTTATCAGAGGGTTTTTAGGGTTCCCCCCTGGTTACTTTCCTACTCTAAAAACTTAAACTATGAATATATTGACCAGTCGCATTCCAGAGCCATAGTGGAATCTCCCACTTCGCTCGTAATCATTCAAGCATGCCTCCAAATTTTCCTAGCCTGATTTCAAGCGTGTCCCAAAAATTAATTTCGGCACTTGGTTAAGGCAAACTTCAAAATATATGTTGTGACTGCCAACATTGAGCTCCCGTACAGATTCCCAGACGCTGATGGGTCTTGCTCCACACTAGTGACAACAATGCTCCTGCATCAGCTAATTACAACCCCATCACTCTCCCACATTCAGTTTTCAGTCCCTCTTCTAAAATTTAATTACAGTCAAGAAGAATTTTGTATTGAAGTAGTTTGAAGTCGTAGTTTCTTGGTTGGATCACAGTGATATTTCCTTTGGTTTTGATTACAGTTGATTTTTTTTCGTCTTTGAGTAGTAACTATGTTTCTTTTCCCCCTCATTTTATCATGTTTTTCTCAATACAAACCCCTTGCATATCCTAGAACCTTTGTTCACCCCCTTCTCATCGACAACAGTTAAAAATTTTGTATGGATTGGATTGCATGAGTCTGATATGTTGATGAGCCAAAATCTATTTCATATTTTTAAGGAGTTGTAATGTATGGTTGTTAAAGGAACAATTTTCTTATCAATAATGCATACCGGAATGATATTTTTCAGTCGAGGTAGCCATGGCAGAGTCAACCGAGGGAGAGGTAATATGAACAGAGGCCCAAGAAGGCGAATATTCTCCATACACTTTGATGTTGACTTGCAAGATTTAAGACAATTATTTCAGGATGGATTTTTTAATTGGATTGGGAGAGTGGTTCAACCTAGGTCTGAAAGGACTCCCTTCCAATCTCCACAAGCCCCTGGTATACGCGTGCCTCCTCATGTCTCAATGCAACCTGAGGTTCCCAAAAATTATAGATGGCAAGAGATTGTCAACCCAACAGTCTCCCAACATCATGGCTGGCCCAATTTGTCCTTACCTACTCCCCCACCTATTAACTAGATTGTCCAAGATGCACCTATCCAGTCACCAGTTCAGTCATCTCATGCTATCAAAAGGTTGAAAACCAAGGCCCACCATGCCCCTAACAAAGCAAAATCCATTGCTACCCCTTCCTCACCCTCCAATGGCTATGATAAATCCATGTCTTTCTGGATGCATTTGAGGGACGATTGTTCTCATGTGATAAGATAAATTAGGCCTAAAGGCTCAACGTAGCCAAAGGAAAATTTAGAAAAATCAAAGGGTGACAGTAGAAATCAGAGAAATATTGCATCTCAGAGTGGGAAATATGATTTTTGAGTTTTATTTTATTTATTATTGATGATAGTTGACTTCAGAAGTTTTGGACATCATGTTTTCTTTGGATATATGAGTAATATATTTTGTGAAAATAATTTCAAATATCAATGAGATAAATTGTCAAATGTGAATGTGATGATGGGAGTCACAAGGAAGGGTGTTTTTCTTAATTAACTAGTTATGTTATGATTGTTAAGAGCTAAAGGGAGTCACAAGGCATCCCACCTACTAGTTATTATTTATTTAAAACCCTTTTTATGATTCATTACTTTACCCCTCTAACTAAAAAGTTGGTTGATTTTTTAGTTAACTTAACTAACGAGGTAGTTCAACTACTTCAACCAATTCTAATTTGCTTAAAGGAAAAAGGAAAGGGAGGAACAAGAGTTGGATAAAAGGAGAAGCATACTAAGGTTTGATATTTGAGATTATGTTGAGATAGTTCAGTTTTCATTCATTCCTTAATTTATCACAAGCCTAATTCTTTGTTACGATAGCAGGGTCTTATTGTAGACAAAATTATTCAGGGTTGAATTACATCATTCAGACACTTGTTTTTTAGAGGTGTTGATCTATCTTTGATCGTATGTGTAGACTTGCTTGTTTGTGAATTATTTTTCATGGCTGACAAAGGCTATTGTGTAGATTCAAGTTGGCAACAATCTGTGGCAAGATGATCCAACTTTTAGAGTTCAGTGTTTGATTTTCTGTCAGAGCTCCTTTTGTATGTTCCATCTAGGATGTCTAAGTTTGACTTTGGTCCGAAATTTCTTCACGAAATTTTGTAAAGAGAGTTACCTTTTGGTGAATTGAAATGAAATAAAGGATTTCTTTATGTCTCATCTTCCTTCATTATCATCTTGGTGTCTTTGCTTCTATCTCTACATTTATTTCAACAACTGTTATATTTAGAAATTCATATAAATAATGAATTTTCCAGCAAGCTTTTATTTATAGAAGGACTAGCCTAAGCACTTGTAATAAATACTTGTGAGTTAGGATATTATTTTTTATGTCTATAAACATAGGGTGAAATTCTCATCTATTTTATTTAGCCAAGCAGAATCTGAAAATGCTTGAGTAAGATCATTTCATATATTTTCCTCAACAACACCAAGACTAGGTCTCCTTCCTCGAAACTCTTCCTTTTAATATGTCTGTCATGCCAGGATTTGTCCATTGCTTTATGTAATTATTGGTGAAATTATTCTAGAATCCTATATTCTTCCATCGCCATCAGCTGAATTAACCTTTTTTGTACTGTGCCTCATTATGTGATGTTAGTAATTGCTGCTACGCGTAGACTAGGTACCGAATATTCTAATGGCACCACTGCTTCTTTTCCATACACCAACCTGAATGGTGTGTTCCCTGTCAACTTTTTTCATGTAGTCTTGTATGCCCATAATAATGTTTGTATCTTCAAGTCCCAATTACCCCTGTTGAAATTGTAGATATTTGTTAGTGCATTATCTAGAATCTTATTAAATGATTCCACCATTCCATTTTCTTGAGGGTGATATGGTGTACTCTTTTGATGATAGAATTCAAACTCCTCAGTCATAGCCTTGATAGTATTGTTAATGAAGTGATTTCCTTGGTCACTCATCAAAATCTGTGGGCATCCAAATCTAGTGATCACTTTCTCAAACAGGAAGTGTGTTGTTTCCTCTACATTTCAATCTTTTACTGGTGCTGCTTCTACCCATATTGTTAAGTACTCTATAACAGTAATGATATACCTTTCTCCTGACCTCTTTATTGGTGGATTAATTGGTCCCACAAAATATATTTCCCATTTTTTGAATACTTGCAAGGTTACTTGTGGTCTCAGGGGCATCTTGTCCCTTGTATTAGTTTTTTCAACCCTCTAACATACATCACATTTCTGGCAGTAATCCTTTGCATATATATGAATGATCACCCACCATAGTCAATACCTTCTGTGCGGTAGCTTTTCCTACATAATTTCCTCCATCTATTCCCTCATGGGCCTCTGCTAAAATCCTAGGTATTTCATGTTCTAGTACACATCTTCTCAGGATATTGTCTGCACCCATCTTGTATAAGTGTCCTGCAATCAATTGATAGTTTGTATCTCTGACTACTGGATTTTTCTTTTGCACAGTGTTGAATTATTGTGGCGTGGTCCCTGTACTCAAGTATTGAATGATGTAAACAAAATATTCATCAGCTACCTGTAATGAAAATAATTGTGCATCAAGGAAGTTGTCCTCTAAGTTTGTAGGCTCCTCTCCATTAGTGATCCTTGACAGGTGATCATGTCCTGCATTCAACTTCCCCAGTTTGACTATCACTTCAAAGTCAAATTCATGAAACAACAGTAACAATATAAAAATTCTTCCCCCCAACATTGGCTTATTGACTAGGTATTTGAGGGAAGAATGGTTTGTGAATATTTTAAAGTGTTTCCCAAGTAGATAATTTCTAAACTTCTACCGTTGTTTGCTTCCATGTTTTGCGCCAAATATGATGCGCAATAATTGCTTACATTGGTACTAGTCCTTTATTGTCTCTTTGTGCACGCCCCACCATCTTGTAGGTGTTTCCTTGAGTGTTACTTCCAGAGATAAGAGCCTATTATTTTCTAACACTTCATCTTCATATCTTTTGAGGAATTCCTCTAAATCATTCACCCCATGAAAGCTGGGAGGTTCTCTTATCTCTATACCTACCCATCTTACTGCACGGTATATTCTTGCGTACCTTCTTATGGAGACTTCATGTAATCTTTGCTTCCAATTCTCAAACCACGTAATTGAGTCTGGCGTGAATGACATGATACTTCCCCAAATGAGTACCCCATCTACAATGGGATTTACATAATATTCTTCTTGCACGATGGTTCTGTATAACTAGTTAATTTCCTCCATCTCTAAACAAGTGGGTTCTACAAACCTTTCTCCTTCTGATGGATCTAATGGCACAATGAATCTATACTTGCCTGACTCGAAATTAATCTTCCTCATATTTAGATTGATTATGGCCTGATTATCAAATGCACAATACAAGCCAAGCAATGCTGGATAAGGTGTTGTACTATCCACAATTTCTATCACTTCAAAATTAGCTTTAGTGTGCACTCCATCCAGATCTATTGCCACACCCTTTAACCTTCCAATTTGCAAAACTCTGTGTTGATATTCTAGTTTCATCAGAGCGGGTGAATATCCTAATGTGGGCTCTCCCATACATTTCCATGTCTTCTTGGGTAGTACATTTACTTCAAAGACTAAATCTAGTATGATATCCCCCATGTTTAAGTCTCCAATGTTGGCATTCAATCTGAATTCTCCACTTGTTCTCCTCCTTGTATGAAAATGATTAACTATTTTTTATTTGATATTTCCCTCTACTTTTGTGCTACATTTTTCTAACATATTTTGTAACACTTTAACAAATGATGGATCATTTAGTATTTTAACACATGATTGCATAAAATCCTTTATGGTACTTACTTGTCCTATAGCTTGTTCTTCATTAGTTTGATCCATCGATGAATTCATCTCGTACGTTGGTATGACCTGAGTATACTATGTAGTTGATGTGGATGCAATGTCCGGCTTCAAGAATTCTTTTTTGGATTGCTTGATTATCTCCTTTTTGTTCTGCGCATCAAACGTCTTTTGTTGTTCAATGTTCTTGTTTACCCATTGGTGTTGTGTTGGATATTGTCTTACTGCATCATCTCTTGTCTTAGCTCCTCCACGCGTAACTATGTTGATATTTCTTCCATCATCCCTTGCTTCAACAAAAATCCATTGAACATTCTGATTGTTTTGATTTCTCTTTTCCTGTATCTTCCCCAATAGTGTCGGACAGTGTTCTATGTCATGGTTGGATGCATGGAAATACATATATGTCACAGGTGGAAGTGGACATTCTTTTGCATAGTGTTCTAGTTGTTGACAGTTATGGCATATCACCAGTCCTTTGCCTCTTCCAAAGCCTCCTCTACCTAGTCCTCCACCTCTGTAGCCATCTCGCACTCCTCACGATGCGTTGTACTGTGTCACCTGGTTATACTACGTGGGAGTATATTGTGGTTGTGCGGTATTGCAATATGGTTGTGCAATGTTATATTGTTGTGGAGTGATGTTATATGGGGTTGGTACTTGGTTAAACTATGGTGCATATTTACCTGCCATAATCTTTGCCTGTAGCCTAAAGGTGTTTGATGCTCTTTCCCTCATCAAATCCATTGTCCTACAATCTTTTCCATCATGGCCTACTGATTTGAAAAAGTTGCAATATGAACTCTTAGGCATTGTCTGGTATTTATGCATCATTGGGTAGTGATATAGATCATGCCCTTGTGTCTTACAAATCTCACACCATAGTCCTCCTGATGGAGAAGGGTTTGGAATTCCTGTTGCCATGTACTGTGAGAATGTTGGGCATTCATCCTTATGGTGTCCTTCTGTCCTACATGTGGTACACCAAACAACTTCTCTTTTGTCCTTACCCATATTATGGTTTAATAAAAATGTTGTATTCTTCAAGTCTTCCTGGAGCTCCTGTAAATTCTAACCTTGTACAATATCTACTGCAAACTGATATTCATAAAAGAACATAAATTATACAATGACAAATACAAACATTACACAGATATTTTTCACCTGGAAACCCAAACCGGGAAAACCAACATATATTATATTCATAGATTGTGTTGCATTGTTTACAATACAATATACATATAGGAGCCAACGACATCCAAAACCCTAACCCAATGACCTGGATTAGTCCAAAACCCTAATTCCTTAACCAGAAATAGAAAACCATTGGCAAAAACCATGTGCCAAAAAACCACCTAAATATCATGTGGTCCCGGAAATATGTCGTCCTGGAAATATGTCGTCCTGGTAATATGTTGTCCCGAAAATATGTCATCCCGGAAATATGTCATCCGCGCTGCCCCTGAACCCCCGCGCGGTGGGCTCCGCCCCCCTCTAACCCCCCTGCGCACCCGACACAGGCGCTCAGACACTACTACTCGTGCAAAGAATATAAAACATACCCAACATTCTCCCACTTGTTGTTTTCTTTGCACACAGGGGGTTACATGGTTACAGAGTCAACAATCCAGGGCAACAATGCCCATGGATCCTCTACACCAAGAGAACTTCTCAGTGCTCACATATTTTGTTAATGAATCTGCAACATTCTTCAAAGTGTACACCTTCATCAGTGATACTTTCTTTTATTCAATCATGTCTCTCACAAAGTGATATTGAACATCAATGTGCTTTGTCTTTGAATGATAAGCATGGTTCTTCGCTAAGAAAATTGCACTCTTACTGTCACACTCTATCCTTACAACTTCTTGTACCAACCCAATACCTGAACACAATCTTTGTAACCATACTGCTTCCTTACTTGCATGAGTGGCTTCCATATATTCAAATTCTATAGTTGAAAGTGCCACTACAGCCTGTCTTTTGCTCATCCAACTTATTGCTCCTCCAAACAGGTTAAACACAAACCCACTTGAAGATATCCTATGATCCAAATCTCCAGCCCAGTCTGCATCCACAAAGCCATGTATATCAACCACTCTATCCAATCACGGTATTCCTTTGTAGCACAATCCATAGCTAGCAGTGCCACGCAAATACTTGAAAACCCTTTTTACTGCTTTCCAATGCTCCTTCATTGGTTTTGACATATACCTGCTCAAAACTCCCACTGCATGTTCAATGTACGGTCTAGTACAGACCATTTCATACATCAAACTACCAACTGCACTTGCATATGGAACATGAGACATGTCCTCCTCTTCTTCATGTGTCTTGGGACACTGATCTGTAGATAACTTTACACCAACAGGAATAGGAACCTTAACCGGTTTACATTCCTGCATATTAAACCTCTACAATATTGTCTCGACATATTTTCTCTGATTTAACCAGAGTTTTCTCCTTTTTCAATCTCTTTTAATTTCCATGCCCAAAATGAAATTTGAAGCACCAATATCCTTCATGTCGAATTTAGAGGACAACTGAGTTTTCACATCCTGGATAATCTCCTTGTTGTTTCCTATCAACAACATGTCATCCACATACAAGACCAAATAAATCAAATGATCACCAATTAATTTAGAATACACACAGTGATCCTCTTTTCTTCTTGTGAAGCCAATTCCCAGCATATAAGTATCAAATTTTTGATACCACATCCTTGGTGATTGTTTTAAACCATACAGGGACTTTTTCAACTTGCATACCAGCTCCTTCTTTCCTTTCACATCATAACCTTCTGGTTGCTTCATAAAGATTTCTTCTTCCAAATCCCCATGCAGGAATGCTGTCTTCACATCCATCTATTCTATTTCAAAATCAAATGCAGCAACAACAGATAAAAAAAGTCTTATAGAGGTTAACTTGGCAACAGGAGAAAAAATATCGCCAAAATCAATTCCCTCAACCTGGGAATAACCCTTTGCTACTAATCGAGCTTTGTATTTCTCCACTTTTCCTTCTGCATTCATCTTCTTTTTAAATACCCATTTGCGGCCAATGGTCTTTCTTCCAGTTGGAAACTCCACTAGATCCCAAGCCTCATTCTTATCCAAATATGCCATTTCTTCTTCCATGGCTCTTTTCCAGAGAATTCCATCCTCTGAATCCACTGCCTCCCTAACAGACCTAGGATCATCATCAGTAATAGAAAAATCAAAATTTGAACGAAAATCAGATGGACTATACCTTTCTGGTAGCCTTCTTTCTCGATTCGATCTCCTCAATACTGGAGTACGAGGATCTTCTTCTTTTGATTCATGTTCTTCTATAGAGTCTGCTTCATCATTGTTTAAATCAAACTCTATCTTCTCTGGTTCTTCCTTACTTGGTAGGACTTCATGTTTAACAACATCCTTCATTTCTCTAAATACCACAT
>ML810070.1:11467-55799 GCA_009831015.1 Picea engelmannii
CCCCTCCTTCTTCCTTGGAGGTCTTTTCTTCTGTAGAAGAAGATTCTTCAGATCCCTTCTTTTTCTCAACTTTGGATATACACTGCTTCTTGTAGTGCCCTTATTTTCCACACCTCCAACATACCCTTCCAAACTTTCCAGGAGATTTACATCTACCCTTAGACTTAGATCTCCCACTTGAGAAATTAGATTTATTTCTTTCCTAGGAACTTCCTCTTGCAAATAATGCATCTGTGCTATGTCCTTCCATATTCTTTCGTCTCATCTCCTTTGACAACAAGGATGAGACCACTTCTTCAAACTTCAAAGAAGTTGTATTACTACCTATGGCCACAACTAGACTATCCCACGAGTCTGGTAAAGAACAAAACAAACTGATACATTTATCTTCATCTAAAATTTTAATATCAACATATACTAACTGACTTACCATAGTATTGAAGGCATTTAAATGCTCTGCCACCGAGTCTCCA
Source organism: Picea engelmannii (assembly GCA_009831015.1). Classification (NCBI taxonomy): domain Eukaryota; kingdom Viridiplantae; phylum Streptophyta; class Pinopsida; order Pinales; family Pinaceae; genus Picea; species Picea engelmannii. The sequence continues at coordinate 11,941 of ML810070.1, forward strand.
TCTCTCATCCTCAAGTTATACAACTTCTTTCTCAGCAATAGTTTATTTACCAGGGACTTAGACTGATACAACTTCCCCAAATTTTCCCATAAATCCTTGGCTATAGCTTCCTCTGACACATTCAGTAATACTAAATTGGAGAGACACAGTCGAATTGTGCTCTTTGCCTTCCGATCCGTCTTTTTCCAGTCATCTGCAAAAGATCCTGTAGGTGCAGTACCTGGATCTACTACAATCCACTGATCTCTGTCCACCAAAAGATCTTCCATATTGATCTTCCACAGCTCAAATATTTTCCCGATAAACTTCTTGATCTCCATCTTCGAATTTCTTTCCATTTCTTTTCACCTGAAAAACAATACCGCAGATCTCCCACTATAACAAGGCTTATCACAGTCCTGAGCCAAACCCTTGACGACAAAGGAGTCCCCCTAAAGCCAATAAAGCTCTGAGACCAAATGTAAATTATAACCTTGTACAATATCTATTGCAAACTGATATTCAGAAAAGAACAAAAAAGATACAATGACAAATACAAACATTACACAAAGATTTTTCACCTAGAAACCCAAACCGGGAAAACCAGCATATATTATATTCATACATTGTGTTACATTGTTTACAATACAATATACATATAGGAGCCAGTGGCATCCAAAACCCTAACCCAATGAGCTGGATTAGTTCAAAACCCTAATTCCTTAACCGAAAATAGAAAACCATCGACAAAAACCATGTGCCGAAAAACCACCTAAATATCATGTGGTCCCGGAAATATGTCATCCCAGAAAAAAAAATTCGAGGGCGCTGCCCCCAAACCCCTGCACACTTGGCATAGGTGCTCAGAAACTACTACTCGTGCAAAGAATATAACACATACCCAACAACTCCTCTATTGTTGACATTTTTTCTGATATTGGTTCTCTTCTAGTTGCAAGGATTCTTGCACAACCTCTTCTTAGGTTTGAAACTTTTGTTGTCTCAAGGGGTGTTTCAAATGTGGTAGCAATGAATTAACAAATAGATGCCTATGTTCCATATATGTAATGACATACTTCATCTTTTCCTTAAATCATTTGAATCTCTAGTCTATCTCCCAGATAGATTCTTCTAGTTTCTACCTGATCTCTATCATTTCATTCATGTATTGATCCTCTAATATAGGATTCTAGAATTCATTTATCAACAAATTCTTAATATCCCCAATCATTATGGTTATTCTTGGTGGACTGTTTGCAACTAAACTTGTGTATTGATCCGGTGTGTGGTCTCTTAGAGTGATGTATAACTGTGCAAGTTTGATATCTGCATCTATGATATGCTTTGCTTCCCATATATTTTCATAGATAAACAAGTGCTTCTCAGGTTCCTCTGACGCCTCTCCCTTGAATTCTGGTAACCTGATGGTGGGATCATGTCCTGCCATCCTGAATGTTGAAATACTAGCTCTGTGCGGTGTATATTCTTGACTAATTCTTCCTAAACTAGATCCCCCAATTGTTTCTCCCTTTGTAGATGTACTTTATGTTGTGTTTCTTCCACTAAAATTCAATTGTCTAAATGATGGTGTTCTTTCTGGTGTATTAGTCGCACATGGGTTTATGGGTTCCACACTGACACTGATATGGATAGGAATTCAACCTTTGATATTTTTTCTAGGACCTCTCATCTTCCTTTCATATGTCGTGTTCATGATTTCCTCAATATTCTCCATAGCCTGGAGATCCTCTACCTCTTCTTCATCACTTGCCAAGCCTTCCCTCGCATTTATGGCTCTATTCTTCTTTTTTATGTTATATTGGTAGGGTACTCCACTATGCATTCTTCCAGTTGTTTCCATGATCTACTTGATCTGGTCTTCCTCCATCATGATTGGATCCAAGTCCTCCTCCTTATTTCCTTTATCCATCTCTTCCTCCATTTCTCCGTCTCTTGTCATTATTTCCCCCCTTCGCCTGTGCATGCAGGGAGGTTTAACTGTCTGAGGCCATTGTCATTACACCTTTGTTATACAATAACATATTGATGCAAGTGTACATGGATATGATATACCTACCTCAATATCCCTTCAGGAACTCTTGCTCTGCTGCGTTGTAAGACTTCGCAGTAACTAGTGCAAATTCTATGATAAATCTTGCAACAATGTTGTCTAACCAGAAATCTATTGCACGCATAAATTTATTGTCAACTTATTGTAGCTATGAAATCTCAACGTGATTCCATTCTAGATGTCTAATCCGATTTGTAGGGTGGTTGTCTTTCAACCTTAATATCCACTCCTGCAACACATGCAGGAAATCACAGAAAAATAATTCATGCAAGTCGCTAAATACATACTTTTCCAAATATGTGTTAACTTTGGGTTTTTGTTCTCTTTCTTTGCAAATTCCAACTCCTTTGTTTTCAACTAGCTCTCGATCTCTGACTTCGTTGGGTTCCACTTTCTCAACATCCAATTTTATATTCTCATTCTTTTAACGTTGTGTCAACAAATCTTCACAACTCTTCAACAGATCTCATTCACTCAATCCCCTTTTGTTCCAACCAACAACATAACCATTTGTTGGTTTTTTCTCTACTTCGTCATGGCTATCATTCTTGGGATAACCTAGGTTCAAGTACTGATTTTGTTTCCAACAAAAACCTCCTTAAAACTACTGTCCCTCTTGATAACTCAATAGGCAAAAAAATGCACAGGATGCACTACACAGTCTCACCCGAGATAGTTCTTTGGGGTGTTTGCAATGCTCAGGTGATTTAAACCTGGGAATGAGTGGGGATATGCGAATGCACCCTCTATGGTCTTCATCCAATTACTAACTCATACATCTAGATTTATTATACTGTTATTCTTATGCATGCATGGAAAGTATCAGATATACCTAATTGATTCATTCATTTATCTAACATCTAATCATCAACATCAAAGAAGATACATAATATTCAGTCACATAACGCAGGGTCTACCATGGTTCACCCCTCTTAGGATATGTCCACAAATATTTGGCTATTCTTCTCTTTTATTATCTTTGGTTCAAAACTATAACACCTCGTGCATTACAACTATTCCTTAAAATAGGTCAAGATCTTACAATGAGGCGGACTAGATTGCACCAGGCTCCTCAGCCTATGATCTAACCCTCAATATCTACCCCCATCCCTCTCCTCAGCTCAGAAACTTACAAAATTAGATTGAAATTGTAGTCGCATTAAGAAACAACAACTACTAACAATGTTCAAACATGCTAGCATCCAAGCAACTCCGAACCCCCCTACCTAGACCTCCTAGGTACCCATTTATACATATTTTTGGCATACCAGCCATTACATTCTCTTACCAAAAACCTAACCCTATCCTGGATAGGTATTCTTGCATGCGTGTCTTGGATGCCTTCCTCTTCTTCATGTGCGTCTATTTTACACTTGTTACTTTTCCTGCATGCATGTCTGCCTTACATGTGTTGATCCTTCTGTGTGCGCATCTTCCTCCCTCATCATGCTCTTCCCTCAAATCTAGCCTACGCTCAACAGGATGAAACAAACCTTAGAATATTTACACATGAAATATGATCATCCAATCACTATCAGCTGTGATAACACCATGACTATAAGTAACTCTAAGAATCATGTAATGCACTCTAAAACCAAACATATCCCAATCAAATACCATTTCCTCATAGATTAGGTCACTCAAAAATTTGTGAAAGTGGAGTATGTAAACACAAAAGAAAAAATTGCATACATTTTTACAAAACCCTTACCAAGAAGCACATTTGAAAATATTAGATAGAAATTAGGAGTAACCTCCATCCCTAATTGAACTATAAAATCTTCATTAGAAAATGAAGTAAAAGACAGGGGGTGCATCACCTCAGGGGGAGAAAGGAAATATCCCTTATGTCATTGTTGTCAAAGAGGGAGGACAAGAAATAAAATTCAATATATAAAACTCAAAAGGATGAATAATATAGAGAAAAAATTCTGAAGATACGAAAGGCGCAACCTCATTGTGACAAGATTTTGAGACATGAGAAGCACAATTCCATTGTGACAAGTTCCAAATATTCGAGAGGCATGTCCCTATTGAGAAAAAGTTTTGAGACATGAGAGGCACAACCCCATTGTGACAAGTTTCAAGACAGAAGAGACACAACGTCATTGTGACAAGTTTTCTAGACACAAGAATCGCATCTCCATTGCGACAAGTTCTGAAGATTTGAGAGGTGCATCCCTATTATGACAAGTTTCAAGATATGAAAGTCACAACCCCATTGCAACTTAAGCCACAATTCCTTCCCTAAGTCAAATTCCCTGGAAATGATTTGAAGGAAGTGGTTAGGTGCCCAAGACAGTCAGGCATGGAAATCAACGGTCAATATTGAATCATGATCTCAATCCAACGATAGTTGAGTTTCGAAAAAAATAGATCTTTATTTAATGATAAAAGTGACAGTCTTAGTCATTTTTTTTAAAGGGTTTCTCAAATCGATCATTCCATAAGGAATATTGACATAAGAAAGAACTAAAACTTAAGGAATTTAAATGGGATGTGAAGTCAATTCAAGTTAATTTCAATAACAACCAATTGTTAATGAAGATTCACATTGATTCATTGAAGAGACACAATGGTTAAGCGATGAACACCATTTGGTAAGATATATAAACCCATCAGAATGAATAATTAAAGCATGACTCAAGATATATCTAATTATACTTGAAGCAGAGTCACCATAATATATGAGAGTGAAAATAAAAATTACGCAGTGAGGTTGGAAGGGAGGAGCTAAGGAGGATTGTAGTCCTCTTCAGGTAGAATCCTGAAACGGGAGGGGGTTAGTTCCTTCTTTCAAGTTGGTTCTTGAAGAATTCAAGGGGTGTCCTCTTCAGGTAGAATCCTGAAACAGGAGGGGGTCACTTCCTTCTTTCAAATTGGTGCTTGAAGAAGCAGGGAGTAACAACTTCCTTGAGTAGGTTCTCAGAAAAGTAAGGGGATTTGGGTCTCCTAGAGTTGGTTCTCTAAAAAGGATTGGTTTCCTTCACAATAACAACTTGTTGTTATACAAAAATTGTAATTCTTATTAATGATAAATAACTAATTATATTTAAATTCATTTTTAATTTATTGTTTTGGTTGATTTTTTTTTTAAAGGAACTACTTACTGGATAAAAGGTAATATTGATTCACACCCCCCTTTCAGTATTTCCAACAGACGGAACGAGAATGAAATTAATACATTATATGAGAATTATGTTACCCCTCTACCTACCCCCCCAATTGAAGGGTTTCCTTGAGCTAAACCATCAAAGAAATACCAAGGTGAATCCTTTATAATTTTTCTAGGAAGTCAATGGGGTTTAGGGATAGGCTCCTTTTTTGGGAAGGATGCAAGGATAGCCAAGATTTTCACTACACATTGAGTGAAGGAGGGGTGGGACTCTTCAAAGATTTCTTGGTTGTGAGATAACTATATTCCCTAGTCTATGATCAGAAGAACGCCTTTGAGGCCTTTGGAGATTGGGTTTAAGAGATAAGAATTTAGAGCCTCCTCTATGGTGGGGCCTTCCCAAGTGATGGAAAGGCTAGTTGATTTTGTGATTTCATCCTAGATAGATTTTGATAAGGAAAAACACATTATGAGGTGTTGGTTATATTCTTCATTACATTTGCAAATATTTCATCTACCCAGGCTGATGAGTTCCTACACTGAAGGTAGTCCCAAGTGGGGGCCTTATTTTGGAGGCGGAGCCACATGAAGAGCTTGGATTTGGTAGGGAATTTGAGATTCCAAATCATTTGACTCCACTAAGGAGGAGGGAGCTCATGATTTTATGAGATAGAATACTGATAATCCAACTTAGGTTTGTGGCCCCCTACTAGGTTCGTTGACTAGATGAGCTCATCTTGTTTATCTTATAATCAGACGAATGCATTGTGAATGGAAGAAATATAGGAATTCTGTAAGGGAGGTAGTTCCTCTTATATTTCCAATTCCTTCCAAGATAATCATTTTCCTTTCCTTGACAATGGGTTTCCAAGCCATATTTGAATTAGAAAGAGAAATCCCTTGATAATTATATGTTTGGTCAAAGGAAGGGCCAAAATGTGATTATTTCCACATCTAATCCAAGGGTATTTTCCAATGAGAACTAGATTCCCATCACCAACCTTCCATATGAACTAGTTCACAATGATAGGAAATGCATTTATGATTTCCTTCCACATAATACAATCATTTTGCAAATTTTTTTTTGGATTTCGGATCCAATCCACTGCAGACTCTCGAGGAAACTGTTTGTCTTTGAGAATCTATGACCATAGACATGAGCCTTGTATCAAGCTCCATACATTTTTTACTGCCAGGGATTTTGAAAAATGAAAGATTTTTTTGAGACCCCATTTGTTTTGCTTGTTTGGAATGATGATCTTTCTCCAGGAGGCCAGAACCAGGGACCTATTGTTTGTAGATCCTAACTAGTGGAATTAGAAAAAAATTGTCTTAATTTGTTGAGGATGCCTTTTGGAACCCAATATTTTGTGATCCATTATACCATAATGGATTCAATGATAGATTTGAGAAACACCATTCAAGATGTTTTGGAAGTCCATTAGTTACACTAGGAAAATAATTTCTTTTCTACCTTGGCAATGGGACACATCTAGTCATTTTTAAAATAGCCATTAGCCTCTAGAGTAAATCCCATGTACTTCATCCCATCTTCCATTCTTAGAAATTGGATGTTTAACATCTGAGATATGGAATTATTTTCTATATCCATCTATCCCTAAACAAAGAGGGTTGACTTGGATTTGTGTATAATCATTCCCGTAGCTTTGAAAAATATTTTGAGAATATCATTGAGATGATCAAAATGTTGAAGACTATTGTTACAGAATATTATGACATCATCAATGAAAAGAAGGACAAAGATAGAGTGGGGGGTGCCAACATAGATACCGTTCAAAATTTTCAACTCTACAACACTGTGAATTAATCTGCTTAGAACATTTTCTACCAAGAGGAAAAAGAGTGGTGAAAGAGGACAACCATGTCTTATTACTTTCTTCTCTTTGAGAAAATATGAAGTTAAGACATTAATAATTTTGGAAAAATAGGTGGTGATAATACAAATAATAATGACAAAAACCCAACTAGATAAGGAGAGGTCTAATATACTTCCAATTGACCCAATCGAAAGATTTTGAAAAATCAACATTAAAAGTGACTGCCCTTTGCTTACCAGTATGGATGGAATGGAGACCTTCTTGAGCCAGAACAATTGCTTCGTGGATTTGTATTCCTTGAAGAAATCCAAAATGTTCCAGGGAGATGAAATATGAAAGGAAAGATTTTAAATTCTAGGAAATGAGTTTAATGATGATTTTATAAATGTTGTTGCAATGGGAGATGGGGTAGAACTAGTCAAAGGAGTGGGGATTGTATGATTTAGGGATTAGGACAATGAAAATTGTGTTGAAGTCTAACAACACTTGATCGATGGATCTAGAATACTCTACCACCCTTAGACAATCATCTCCTAGGAAGTCAAAACATTCAAGGCATAATTCCATTGGAAGCCCATATGGTCTAGGGATTCTGTCCTTTTGGAAGCCTTGGAGGATTCATAAGAGTTATTCCTTAGTGATAGTAGACATTGTTTGTTCAATCCCCTCCATATCATTGAACCTAGAAAAGAGGTAGGCAATCTTTAGAATCACTTTGATGGTGGCTCCAGAGTCCTTGAAAATTTTGTGGAAATGTTGCACCCCAGTGGAAGCAATGTCTTCAAAAGTTGTAGTAGGGGTTCCATTTGGTCCATCAATTGCATAAATTGTAATTATGGACTTCTGAAAATTTGAAAAATTGTGGAAGAATTTGGTGTTTTCATCTTCATATTGAAGCCACAAGGCATGAATTTTTAGGCATCACTCCTTCTCTTTGTCCAAAAGAATCCTCCTCCTAGTGTTTTCCATGGCCTTAAGGTCTTCCTTTTTTTATTCCATGGGGGGGCTATTCCATCCATAGCTTTAGCTTATCCTCCAAATTTATAAGGGTTGCATCAAATCTCTTCCTTTTTTCCTTCCCCCATGCTTGGGATGATTTTTTTATTGATTTTAGATTAGCCATAAATTGAAGGCAGGGGGGGAATTTTGTGAGTGACAATTGAAATGGATCCAACAATTTTTCATTGTATCCTAGAAGGAGGGATCCTTGAACAAGGAGGAATTTAATTTGAATGGGATGGGAGAAATTTGAAATTATGAGTTCAATTGCAATAGATTGGGGCTATAATTAGAGTCCCCTTTGACAACAATCCATTGTCTAATACTGAGATTTTCCTCTACTACAGATTTCGAGACTAGGAATCTATCTAGCCTCTTTGAAATTTGAGCTTCTTGTTGATAGGTCCAAATGGTTGGGATACCTGAAGCAGATAAATATCGACAATAAAGAGGACCAAAATTTAAATGAGGTCCCTACAAGCTAGGTGGAAGGTGCCACACCAAAATCCACATCAGTGCCACGTCGAATGGCACAAGTGACAGGGAGCTATGTGGCAATGAGGTGGAAAAGGTGAATGAAGTATTTGGAACTTTAGGATGCCATAAATTTTGATCCAGAGCTTGGATTTGAGTATGGTTATAGTCATTGGGAAGATCTCGAAGAGAGGAATCCATGGTTAAAGAAAAGAGTCAAATAAAAGGATAGGAAATTTTGACACCCCACTAACCTAAGAGAGGTTAGGGGGTTGAGTATGTTACAATGACCAAGGGAATGAAGATGACACATCGTGAAACAATTCAACATTAGAAATATTGACATAGGAAACATGCCAATCTACTCAAGTTGAACATATCAGAGTTCATAACTACTAAGATAAAAAATATAGGGAATATGACCAAGTCAAGGAATAGATCCTTATGCCAGACCATAATGTGTGATACTGATTGTGACAAATAGTGGAAAAATAGTGGGAAACGACATGAGAAGGTAATATAACTAGGAATATCAGTGGGATTTTGGCTTGGGTTTTGGAGGAGAGGGAAGGATGAAAGAAGAAACTGGTGTTGGGTGCTAGTTTGATCCTTTTTGCAAAGCTCATTCACTCCCAATTTTGACATCAAAACATTCATTCTTTCCCCTTTTCACTTAATCAATGGAATAATGAGCATTACAACAAGTAATAAGTTGTCATTTTGAAATTTACTCTTAGTTTTACTTGTAAGTGGTATTTAGAATTATTTCTATAGAAAACTTTCCTACATTTTAGTAATTACAATAATTTGGCCCGTTTCACTAGTTATTACAGGAATTGGCCTTGTTTTACGAGTCATTACAAGAATTATAGGTTATCATATCTCCACTCATTTTGTGAAAGAATTTGGAGGCACTTCACCAATAGTAGGAGATGGTGATTTACGTAGCTTACCCTTCCCATGACACTCAACACCTGACAGTCGACACAATTCAAAATTGGCAGGCAGTTATTACAGGAAATTCACAAGAATTTATTATAGGATATCCATAGGTGGTTATTATAGGAAATCTATAGGAAATTATTACAAGAAACTACATAACTATTTACAAATTTGCCAATTCATCCACATAATCAGGATTTCGATGCCTAAAGTGAGGAATAAGGATTATCTTTTTAGAATATCAAGGAAAAATATATGTCAAACACTATAATGGAGATCTGAACTATTTTTCTTGTAATCAGTTTTGAAAAACAAAATTTCCGGGATGTGATATTCAAAGGTGATTTTTAGAGCCATAAGGACAAATCAACGAATTCCACGACTTGGGTTTTGTGCGGAAATAGGGTCATTTTGACGACATAGGATCCATATTCCATTAAAAGTACAAAACATGGGTTGTATGAGAATTTCTTCATAACATAATTTCCCATATTTTCCTATAGAAGCCAATTTCCAATTTTATTAATGTGTACAATCCAACTTGGATCTGATTGGTTAGTTTTAGGATTGGGGATTTGGTTATTGAATATTTTGTATAAGTACATACTCAAAGAATAGTAGAGGGATCAATGAGGAGGGGTATAATATGAATATTATGCAATAAAACTTTTGTAACTGCTGAAACTATACTGAATAATTAATATAATGGAGTTTGGCCTTTGATTTATGAGTTAATATCTCTTCTACAGTCTGAGTTTTCTTTAGCAACACATTCCAAGAGGTCCCCTTGGTATGTGTTGTAATTTAATAAATTATTTAGAAGTATTTTTCATTACTTGCATTCATTTCCAGTAGAGTTACATGCACTATTTCAATTTCATGTAGAATAATAATTCATTTTAGTTAGTTTGTAGGCAATGTTACTTTGACTATGTGATTCATGATTGTTCCATATATTGATGCTAAAGAAAACAAATTGATTGATTGATATTTCATCTACTATGCCATACAAAAAATCATCACACAAACATGCTTAGAGTTGAACTATGTTTGCAATTTTTTTATGTCTTTATTATCAACTCATTTCATTATTGCAATTTACATTTCATTCATCCTTTTAACTCACATTTCAAATTAACCCTTGTTGGCCTTGAAGCTTGGTTGACCAAACCAGAGTGTAGTTGCAAGTAGACATACTTTGACAGTGAATAATTTACTTGTGATCTGATTCCTTACCATAGACAGTCGAGCTTGAGTGATCATGACCAAGAGAACCATTTTTGTTTGTGACTGGCATTTTACTACTTTGATTTCAGTAGGCATTCTTAGGCAATTTCAAGACTAGTTATGCACATATTGTGCTTTTGTCTCATAAGTTTACCTACTCATATTGATAATTAAATGCCGAAGAATCTATACCACTAGATCATCCCAACATTTTGGTGTCATTGTCATGGATGCACTAAATGAATTACTCTTGAAATTCCAAGATTTTTGTTGTTTACTTGATTTTCATTTTTTTCTATTCAAATTTTTGTTTGCATTTTGTTTTTTATGCCAACAATTACGACTTGGAGGAGGAGAAATAGTAAGACACAAAGGAACCCTCACTTCAATATTTTTGAAAGGGTTCTATCTCAACGCATCCACTTTAGTCGATATCTTTGATCCCTTGTCATGTTGGCAATGTAAGTTTGTTTCCTTTTTGTGCAAGTTTTTTTATTCATGGAAAGAAAAGCTAACTCATGTCAAAAAATGACCTGGTGATAGAAGGGTCTTAGTAGCATGAGGGAAATCAAGTAAATGATCATATTTTTCTTTAAGTTTGTTTGGTGTAGTGTGATTGTTCCCGATTTCATTTATTTATTTAAGATAGGAAAGCCATTTTTTTGGTAAAAATCCTCCTGTACTAATCCATTTATGAGCAGAACCTCTCGACCAACAAAAGAACTTAAATATGTTCAAGAAATCATTGAGCAAATAAGGGCTCATCACTACAAGGAATTTCTTCAATCCTTGTTCCAATGTTAGAGCCACAACTAAAGAGAAAACTGTTTTTCAATAAGAATAGAGAACCCATGAACGAATCCAAAAAGAGGCACAAAAATAATGGACATTAGTTGATGAAGTTAAAATGTTGGAACCTGAAATTGAAGATTTTCTTTCATTCATGTCACCAGATTCTACGTATGAGGAGTACATATTAGAAGACTTGCATGGCATGGTAATGGAAGATATTGAACAAGGAAGCCTAGGAAATCAAGATTACATTGAATCTTGGTTCAAGATAGTCATCGATCCCTAGCACTCCATTCTTCAACAATTCTTGGCAGTCAATCCATGTGAACAACTGGCCTCTCATATCCTAGTGTTTATTAAGGTATATTTTTTAGATATGGATATGGATACAATAGAGATATTGTTCCATAAATTCTTGCACCATAAATACTCATATACTTGAAAAAAATGTTTTTTTCAAGTAGGATAAGGTGGCATAGGAAAACGAATAAATAAATAAATAAGTAGAGACAAAAATCAGCTTTGATGTGAAAACTTGATTTTCTAGCACAACCTAGCAGGATTCTAGTCAGAAAACCAGGCAATTGGCTAGCCAAATTCCAAATAAAGCATGTTGGTGATGTCTCTTATGTTTTTTGGTTCTGCAAAATTATTTGTTTTGTGCTCAACTGGATTATGGGAGATACATTAAGGATCTCCTTCTAGCAAGTTTTAACCCATCGACTCTAACACATTTTCTAGGTAACTCAAGACATTCTTGGTATCCTAGAGCATAGTTTCCTCAATGGCAGGTATCCTTGTCATCTGATAAGGAAATACATCAATGTTTCTTATTAGTGAATTATACAGGCCACTCGAATTCAACAAATATATTTGTGGTTGATATAATGTACCTAGTGCCTTGATTCCCATTGACATCAAAGGTGATTTATCTCGCATCGGTTAACGACCCTCCTCAATGGTCGGAAATACAATGAATCATGCTATGTTCAACACCAACACATTTATTCACATATGCAGGATTTCATAATAACGTATGTGGATGAAGACCTTGCAGTTTAGTAATCATTATAGGATTCTTGAAAATTTGTAAGTCAAGACAATTTCCAGCAACAACAACATTTTAGTCCTTTGTAACAACAGTTCAATTATAGAAACATGTTAAATATTGTTTCAAGTTTCTCCAAAGCATTCATCCGCAACATAATTCAAATTTATCATAGCAGCCACATCAAGAGAGTACAAAGTGAAGTCATCCCTCCAGCATTGTTAAAGACTATCATTTCACATATCAACTTCCTTACTTCATTTGCATGAGGACATGAAAATATATCGGTGTGGGGGATAACAATTTTTTTTTATGTTTCCATAGTTCATATCATTTCCAGTAAAGAATAGGAACACTGCCAGTTCCTGCAATGAAAGACTTCATTCATTTTAGTAGAAAATTACGATCAATTCCTGTAATAATGGTGTAAATGTGTTGAACCTGCACAAAATAGATCTAGCTAGAAAATACTACACACATTTGCAGATAGAAATTGAGAAAGAACAAGAAGGAGAGAAAGAATGGAAGAATTCTCATTAACCATAATGAATAATGAATAATTTACACATGATATACTCTATATAACTCAATGAATGCACACTGGAGGAGAACCAATGCATCATAGTGGTGGTCTAGAGTGATCTGGACACACACCAATAGTTACGAGAGTGAACTGCCACCTAGTCTAGTCTCTCGGGAAGTTATGGGAGTGAACTGCCACTTAGCTAAGTTAACTAGTCAGCTAATATTTAGTTAACTCATTCAACATAGTGTAGTGGGGAGTAGATCAAGGAATCAAGGGTAATGCGCCATTCTGGTGATGATCCCAAGGTAAGTGTGCATTAGCATGGTGATGATCCCAATGTTGCATGGTGACAAAACTAATGCAACATCTAGACTCAACTCAACTAGTTAAACTGAAGTGTTAATTGAAAGAGAATATTCTCCATGTGGAATATTCTCTCCTAAAATATAGGAGACCGGATACTGACTAATTATGACTAATAAACAAGGAAAAACCTTAGGAAAAATAAATCCTAGGTATGTGTGAAGTAACTCCAACACCCCCCCTAAACATCACTATGGTGAAAATAAAGAATAGGTCCCGAAAACGAGGCCATGTTAGGTACCCAAATACAAAAGATACACTGAAATAAAGTGACGAAAGAGGGAAAACCTCATGGGAAACCCCCCCTTAAGGTACAATGTATGTAAATAGAATACCTAGAGTTGGTAGGAAACTATGTCCTTCACTCCAAGATGACTTCGAAGAGAATGGAACTTCTTCTCAGTGAAGGTCTTGGTGAAGATGTTTGTCGTCTATTCTGTTGAAGGAAAAAACTGTAAATCGATGATCCCCTTGTGTACTAAGTCCCAGATACAGTTCATGTGGATCTCGATGTGCTTCATCCGCTGCCTCTGAAATGGATCTTTGTAGAACTTTAGAGTGCTCTGGTTGTCACACTAGATGATGATCGGTCGATGAAACTGAATGCCCAACTCAGTGAGAAACTTTTGTAGCCACATAGCCTGAATGGTTATGTTAACTACCCCTATGTAGTCTACCTCAACAAAAGATATAGCAATGGAAACTTGCTTCTTGCTCGGCCAATAGATAGGCTCAGAACCAAGATTAAGTGAGTAACCAGATGTGGATAAGGGATTAGTGCTATCGTCAGCCCAGTCAGAATCAGTAAACCTAATGAGATATAATGTAGAGTCTGTTGCATAATGAATCCCAAAGGTGACGGTGACATGTACGTATCGAAGTATACACTTTGCAGCCTTCCAATGTAGCTCATGCAACTCCTGCATGAACTTGGAAATTGCACCAACTGCATAGGAGAGGTCTGGTTTGGAGTGTGTGAGATATAACAAGCTCCCCAATAACTGTTTATATAGTGTGCTATCAACCAGTGGATTCTCCCCACCATCCTCAATTTTGAATCCTAATAGGAAAGGATTTGGAGTAGACTTGTTGTTTTTCATGTGAAATCTCTCAAGGATATCTCGTGCATACTTGGCCTGAGACAATTTGATGCCTGATGCATCTTGACTAATATCGAGTCCAAGGAAGAAGTGTAGTGGACCCATGTCCATCATAAAAAACATGTCATGTAGAATCCTCTTGACTGCAACAATCATTGAAGTTGAGCAACCGGTGATAAAAAAATCATTAACATACATAACTAAGAGTAGAAGTGAATCAGTCATCTTGAGCATGTAAACATTCAGGTCTTATTTACAATGTACAAATTTCTGTGACAATGGGTAGAAGTCCATCTTGGCATACCATTCCCTTGGACCTTGTTTGAGGCCATAAAAGGACTTCTTTAGTCAATATACCAAAGATGAGTCTTGCATAAATCCCTGGGGTTGCTCCATATAGATCTCCTCAGAGAGATCACCGTGAAGAAATGCATTCTTCATGTCCATATGATGGGCTTCCCATCCCTTGACAGCCGAAATGGAAAGTGCGAATCATATGGAATCAATCTTCGCTACTGGAGAGAAGGTCTCATCATAGTCAATACCATGCACCTGTTGAAAGCCTTTGGAAACAAGCATGGATTTGTATCTGCTAATATGTCCATATGATGTGCTCTTGGTCTTGTAGACCCATCTGCATCTGATAAGTTTCCTCCCAGAGGGAAGGGAAACTAGATCCCAAGTCTAGTTCTCGAGGAGGGCATTGTACTCCTCCTGCATGGCGGATTCCCAAAAGGGATTTCTATCATCCTCGCCATACGACTGTGGATCTGAAGACTGAACCAAGAAAATATGCCTGGAGCGAAATGGTTCAGTGGCAGTGAGTGCAACAGGAGGCTCCTCAAAATCATATTGATTCCTCCTAGTATCGGTTGGATCACCAACATGATCCCCTACATCCTAAATAGTAGTTTTTGTCCACTTGGGCCTCTGCTCTGGCTCTGCAATTGCATTTGGATGCTCTGAATATGCATCTGACTATACTAAATTTGTATCTGAATCATCTGAGTCCTATAAATAAGAACTCTCATATGAAGAACATTCGACATTTGCATGCTCATCATCGTGGATGGGTGGAATAATGAAGGTGTTTTCATGCGGCTGTTGAGGTACATGCGAGACACTTTCCTTGAATTGGACACTTCGCTCAATGATGAGTCAGTCTAAGGAAAGATCAATAAGTATATATCCCTTCACACCATCGAGGTATCCAACAAAAATACACTCGGTGCTATGTGGATCAAGGGCATTCCTCTTTTCAGAGGGAATTCAGGCCCATGCATGTGAACCGAAAATACGAAAGTGGGTCACTTCCGGTTTGAGGCCGCTCCAAGCCTCATAGGGGGTCTTATCATTGATAGATATATGGGGAGATGTATTTTGGATGTATGTTGCACAATTAATTTCTTTGTCCCATAGTCTATGTGGTAGTGAATTTGCATGCAGCATGCAAGATGCCATCTCCTTTAGAGATATGTTTTTCTGCTCAACAACTTCATTTTGTTGCGGAGTATAGGGAATTGTGTGCTGCAACTGAATCCCTTCCTCATGGAAAATATTATGGATCTCATGATTGACATACTCTCCCCCGTTATCAGTTCGAAGGACTTTTATTTTCTTTCCAGACTGTGTCTCAACCAGGGATTTGAAAATTTTGAGGTGTTGAAAGCCCTCAGATTTTTTCCCGAGAAAGTAAATCCATGTAAAACGTGAAAAATAATCAACAAAAATGAGAAAAAACATCACTTTGTTGATAGATGGATTCGTAAAATGACCCATAAGGTCACTATGGATCATATCTAAAGGCGTGGAATCTCTTTGAGACTTTCCTTTGTTGAATTTCTCTTGAGGGTGTTTTCCAAGAACACATCTCTCACATACTCCCTTGGAGAAATGGATGTCTGGTATACCATCAACCAATATTTTCTTGCTAATATTTTGGATATATCTGAAATTCAAATGTCCAAACCTTTAGTTCCATATCCTACTACTTTCATCAGCATGGGTAAACAGTAAAGAAGAGTCTAGTTCAATAAATTTAGAAAATGTATACAATCTAGATTGATGATTTACCTCACTGGTAGAAACCATTGAGTTGGTTTGCATGTCATATATGTCCAAGAAATTTGGTGTGAATATGAATTTATTTCTGGTGCCGTAATTTTTCATCTGATACACAAAGAGAAGGTTGAAGAAAAGTTTCTGAACATGCAACACATTCTCGAAGCTTTCTTTGGTGAGTTCAATCCTTCGTTTGTCGGTGACTTTGAATGAAGAGTTGTCCCCCATCAAAATAGGAGGAAATTTGGATGCATCCAATGAAGAATAGAATTCCTTTGAGGAATCCATGCGATGTGATGCTCCTGAATATGCGATCCAAGCATCGGGAGAGGAGTTGATGGAAATCAAGGCTTAGATAAAATTTCCTTTCTTGGGATTATGATCTTCTGGATTCTTCTTCTTGGAACCCTCAGGGATGCGATCTCCAAGGTTGTTTTTATGAAGTATTTGAGTCATTATATCTTGTTTTTTTCATGCATGCCGATTTTGGATGGAATCCTTTGTGACAATACATTTCTCCCCTTTTCCCCTTTGGATATGGAGGCATCGGTGAAGGGTTTTGTGTACCCTTCCTTATTTGGATGTGCATGAGCTTTCTTTTTGTCTTTATATTTAGATTTCTGATATTGGTGGCTGCCATATTCCATAGTAAGTGCATGCACATTTGGGCCTTTGATTTTTCCCATGTTGATGAGCTTGGTTTGCTCTTGTGTCAGGGATTCGATAAAGTCCTCAAGAGAAGGCATTTTCCAAGTGGCTTTGGAGGTGAATATGACTGAATGGAATGTGGACACAAACACAGAGAATTCAGGACTAAGTTTGGAGATAATGGTGAGAACCATTTGTTTCTCCTCCTTAGATTTATCAACCCTGCAAGATTTGAGTTGCGATAGTAAATCCTTGAATTTTGTAAAGAAATATTGGATATTGTCGACGCTTTTTGGATCCAATGTAAGAAATTTCACCTCCATCATGTGTCCCCTCATCTAATCATGTTTTCCAAAGAGCCATTCCAAGGTGGTCCAGGATTCATTGGGAGTCTTACAAGAAGATATGTGAAAAAGGAGATCGGAGAAATAAGACTGTAAATTGTTCTGCATGCTTCATCCATTCAATTTAAGTACTTGGATTTTTCTATGGCTGATGTCGATTATGTGTCTATATTCAAGGTTAACCTATATAATCCTCTGGTTCAAATATGAATGACTATTTTATCCTTCCATGCAAAGTAGTTGTAAGGTGTAAGAATGAATTCTTTTGGGAAATCCATCTTTCCATTGTCTTCAATATTTTACCTGCATAAAAATTGGTGTATCTTGTTGTTCGTGAGATTAAACTTAAGGATCAAAGAGTAATGTCAGGAATCATGAAAATTTAAAGAGAATGTTTTAAAGAGTGATTTTTATACCTTTAGTTATATAGGAAATGATCTTTAAATGAAATTAATAATAAGACAATATATAGTTCGTATTTTTTTGTCTGAGTCACAATTTTAATATCAAATGGGGTGAATGAAACTTACAGAACTGTTAAACAAAGCGAGGCATCAATTGCAGATGAATCTCACCTTATTTGTAGTGGAATAAAAGTAGAGAATGCACCCTTGAACAAGATATGAAATGCAGTAATTCAAATAGCTTGTAGGTCATGCTTTACTTATAGTAAATACAAAATAAAAATTGTTTACTTGATGAATTTCTGATATAATGTGTTTACAGTAGTTTTGATACTAAATTGGAATCAATCACTTATCAAGGAATTTCATAAGGAAATTCATAGGTATGGAAATACCGGAGAAACACACAACTCAAACTGAATGAAAAATTAGAATCTATGTATGTACTTGTATTAATACTAAAAAAGGAGATTTTTATCTATTACATCCAGCAAGAAGTAGCCCTGAATAGATCTAAAATCTATCTGTTTATACAAAAATTGTCACAACTCAAAACCATTGGACTTCATGCAATATCTCCTAAAAAGGGAATGTAATTCGAATAAAATGACAACAGACATATATTGATTGAGCTAGCGCTTTCATTTGTCTCTTCATCTGCTCTCTTGTTTTCCTTTTCTCTTTGAATTGGGAACATATGTCCATTGAGGGTACCATAATCATTTTTTTATTTTCCTCACCATCTGATTCTGTTGTTATCTATTCTTCGGATGCATTTACTGGAAAATGAATATCAGTTGAAAATATGGGGGGAGTGATAATGTGACAGGTAGCTCAACGTTGGCTCATCATGTGATGGATAACAATTATGAGAAAGAGTAACTGCTCATGAATAGGATGACGTGGGGACAAGTGTAGGTGGTGAGGTAAACGGGGTAACTGATGTGGAATGTGTGACAACCTGGAGGGTGAATTGGGCAACTGATGTTGATGACAGGTGTTGCTCCAACATCTCTTTATGTTCCTCTATTTTGTGGGGGCATAAGGGAGTGATTTGAATTAACATGCTTTTCATCCTGCAATGCACCTAGTGATGCCATGTACCCTCGAGAGAAAATCGTGGTTTAAATTGCGGGACCACCCTTCGAAATTAAACCCCATGCAACTTCACCCCCCATAATCTCTCTTAGTCGATGATATCCACGATCCATTAAAATATGGTCACATCTCTTAGTCATATGTAGAGAAGATAGAGTGAATTTTGTACAATTCCTGTCCATCGATCTGAGCAGGGGAAACATGTTAGATGATCCCCATATTCAGCTATTTCATACTTCGAAAGGAGGAAAGTAGTGTTGAGTAAAGAACTCCTGAAGAATCGAAACCCATCTGGACCATTGATCAAAGTGGACACGTGGAAAGAGATCCTATACTTCAGGGATAACCACTTCGAAAGAAAGCTGGAGGTGTGAAGAGAGAACTCTAGAAGCCTGGAATTCCAAAGTAAATCTATGCCTTTGAAATCAAGAGGACACACGTCAGAATATCCTCCACTTCGGGGATTTATCATTTCATATATTTTTACCTAGGAACGCCCGACGCCTGTAGTTCCGAAGTAAATTCTCACCGCTAAATCAAAAGGACACACGGTAGGAGATCTTGCACTTCGGTGGATAACCATATTGGAAGAAAGGCAAATGTGTGAAGCGAGAAATCCTGAAGTCCCAAAGCCTGGAGTAAATCTCTTCCCTTGAAATCGAGAGGACACGTGGCAGGAGATCCTCCACTTCAGAGATAACCACTTTGGAAGAAAGTTGGATGTGTGAAGTGATAACTCTCGAAGCCTGAAGTTCTGAAGTAAATCTTCATGGTTGGAATCAAGAGGACACATGACAGGAGATCCTCCACTTCAGGGATAACCACGTCAGAAGAAATATGGATGTGTGAAGCAATAACTCCTGAAGCCTAGAGTTCCGGAGTACATCTTCGTCATCCAAATCAAAAGGACACACGACACCAGATCTCTCACTTCAGGGACTTAACACTTAGGGAATTTGTGTTGTTGTGCATATTGGAATGCCCAAAGCCTGGATTTATGAAGTAAAGATCAGTCGTCCAAATCAAAAGGACACACGACGTCATATATTCGACTTCGGGGACTTAGTGCTTCAAAGAGTTTGTGCTCTATTTTCTGTCTATTTAGCTCCTTCCCTTAGTTTATCTAGCTTCCGAACTAATTTATCGTTCCACTAGATTCTGAGGTCAAGCCTCCCTGCAACTTTACGTGGCACAAAAAATTATCCTTCCTGTAACAAGAGAAATTTATAAGATGTTCGCTGAATAAAACTGTTAATTGTAAATAGTAAAATATTTTTTAAATTCGAAGAGATTGTATAGAAATGTTTACATAGAGATTATTTAAAAAAAAAATTGATGAAATTTGTTACCTAGAAAATCATAGTAATTATTCAAATTGTTAAATTTATCCAATCATGAACGTCATTAATTATCTAGTAGTTGATCTTAATTCTTAATTAACTACATTAACTTTATGTATTTCGGGAGCTCAGACTTCAGGGTTTTTTATTTTTTAGACCTATTGAAACATATGAAGGATGGAGCTCTGAAGTGATTGTTATATATTTACCTCTTTAAAACTCAGGCGGCTCTAGAACTCTGAAGGTTATTAAGATCATCCGATCAAAAGGAAATACTCATCAATAGAGGATATTGTGTGTGCCTTATTATTAACTAACCATTAATGAATTTGTTTTTAAAATTAAAATTCCACTTTCCTAGTTTATGCTCTCTTTAGGTAAAATTTATTTTAATGAGGTACAAAATATAAAGCTCGAAAGTTCATAATTGTGTGTGTTCCAACATAGGCTCCATCTGGGGATCGCATCTCCTTGTGAGACGTGGAAGAAAATTAGACCAGGTTCCTTTATTGGGAAAATGGAGTAATTATTTCATTTCTAGGAAACACTTTTAGGGATTATTCATACAGAGAAAAACTGAAATTCAACCAAATCTCAGAAAACCTTCAAAACATCCCCAACTATCGATCTCAAGTTAGGCTATTTAAAATTTCCCTTTCCTGAAACTGAGTTCAGATCTATTCAATATAATCAAAATGACTTTAACCGAAATATCATACTTTGAGCGACTTCATTCGCATCAAGGTTGAGTAGATGTAACAATTTATTTAGGGAATCCCTCGTTAGTCTAGAATGTAAATATTATTGGAAAGATAATTAGATGTCAGAGTATGTTTTGTAGATATGTATGAAAACAATACATATATCATATATATTGCTTCACTGCTAGTGTTGGCCCTTGACCAAGTTTTGAGGATCCTTGGTCAGGTTTGACCTATTTTGGGACTTCAACAGGCT
This sequence comes from Picea engelmannii, assembly GCA_009831015.1. Taxonomy (NCBI): domain Eukaryota; kingdom Viridiplantae; phylum Streptophyta; class Pinopsida; order Pinales; family Pinaceae; genus Picea; species Picea engelmannii. The sequence goes on from ML810070.1 coordinate 33,267, forward strand.
GTCAAAGAGGAGCGCAAGTTGAAGTGGAGATCACGAGATCTTGGCCCCTTTTTAGGGATTTTTGGGTTTTGGTCTTATGTAATGGGTATGGGGATGTCGACCCATGGGTTTACCCATGTTTAGGCCCATTTTGTAATGTATAAATAGATTTCTAGACGATGTAAGAAGACATAAAGAGGATGATATAGACATCTGTGTGGTGATGTGATAAGTGAAAGTGATAGTGTACATGCTTTATGCATACTGTGTGAAGCTTTCAATGCTAAGTGCAAGTGATTGTAAGAGATTGTGTAAAGGTTTTGTGTTTTAACCTAGCTCGGGGAAGGAGGATCTAGCTGAGTGCACGTAAATCTCCTGTCCTATGCGGAGTAGTATCCAGTGGCTCTGTGCATGTAGACGATTGACTGAAGATAATAAAAATAAGAAGAGTTGGTGGATGTAGTCCCAGGCTGGGGGTGAACCACGTATATCATGTGTTATGGTTGCTTTGTGCATTGTGATTATTTTATTGTTCATATGGTTAACACTTAGTATAGTAATGTATGCTTAGATGGACATGATATGATAGCTTAGTGCTTAGTGATATGAATGAATTTTAGATCTCATCTATCCCTCCATGCTAGGTGATTAAATGCATTAGATCTAGTTGAATACCACATTTATCTGTAATTAGGGTTTTGTCTACGAAGTAAGTACATGCTAGATACTAATGAAGGATAATTGCTAAGTGCTTTGTTATAGTATTGTAATCACAGATCTATGTCCCAACTAAGTTTCTAGACACCGAAGTCCTGCAACCACCCTTGCCTCTACCTCAGGTTAGACTTCATCTGCTTTGCAGGTGTTGCCAAAAGGGCCGGTAGTTAGGATTTTGTTGGTGCATTGTTGAAGTGTTGAACCCTGGGTCTTCCCTTGTGCCAAAAAATGGTTCTGTTGCTGAGACAAGGAGGTGATGACGAAGTAGATAAAGAAGAGACCAAAGAGAAGCAACTTCTTAGAGTGCATTTGAGAGAATCAAGACCTTCGCCATGGAATGTAAACAACTTAGTGATTGCAGTGCATAGACTTATGAATGAATTGATGAGGATCCTGAACTAAAGACACTGGAGTCCCAACTCTAGGAGGCAAAGAAGCAAGCAAAAATCATACAGGCACAATTGAAGCTCTTGTCTGTAGTTGAAAGAATGAAAAGATCCCAAGAGAAACACATTGTTCAACAACAAGTCCACACCATATAGAGAAAATTCATGGAAGTGACTCAGAGGCTCCAGCCAGTCCAAGATGTAGCTTGTCAAATTTTTGAGGAGATTGAAGGATGAGGAGCAGAAATAGAGCAAGTAGTCACTACATTTGAGCAACGCTTGGAAGGACTGGTAAACAAGGCAGTTCTTCAATAGTTCATCAAGCATGAGGCCTTGGCACAACAACAGGTTGAAGCAGCTCGAGCCAAGCTTGAGGATTTTGAGGTAGAATTAACCAAAGCAAAGTGACTCGGGATGAGTCACATGCGAGTGTTGGGGGACTGTTGGCCCTTGACTAAGTTTTGAGGATCCTTGGTCAGTTTTGACCTATTTTCGGACTTCAACAGGTTATCGAAGGTGGAGCGCAAGTCGAAGAAAAGGTCACGGGATCTTGACCCCTTTTTAGGAATTTTTGGGTTTTGGGATTATGTAACGGGTATGGGGATGTCATCCCATGGGTTTACCCATGTTTAGGCCCATTTTGTAATGTATAAATAGATTTCTAGGTGATGTAAGAAGAGACATGAAGGATGATATAGACATTTGTATGATGATGTGATAAGTGCAAGTGATAATGTACATTCTTTGTGCATACTTTGTGAAGCTTACAAGGCTAAGTGCAAGTGACTGTAAGAGATTGTGTAAAGGTTTTGTGTTGTAACCTAGCTTGGGAAAGGAGGATCTATCTGAGTGAGTGAAAATATCCTATCCTATGTTGAGTAGGATCTGGTGGCTCTGTGCATGTAGATGATTGATTGAAGATAATAAAAAGAAGAAGAGTTGGTGGACATAGCCCTAGGCTGGGGGTGAACCACATATATCCTGTGTTATGGTTTCTTTGTGAATTGTGATTATTTTATTGTTCATATGGTTAATGCTTAGTATAGTAATGTATGCTTAGATGGACATGATATGATAGCTTAGTTCTTAGTGATATGAATGAATCTTAGATTTGATCTATCCCTCCATTGTAGGTGCTTAAATGTGTTATATCTAGTTGAATATTGCGTTGCTATGTAATTAGGGTTTTGTCTGCGAAGTAAGTACAGGATAGATACTAATGAAGGATAATTGCTAAGTGCTTTGTTATAGTATTGTAATCACAGATCCATGTCCCATCTAAGTTTCCAGACACCGGAGTCCTGCAACCACCCCTGCCTCTACCTCGGGTGAGACTTCATTGGCTTCGCAGGTGTTTCCGAAAGGGCTGGTAGTTATGGTTTTTTTGGTGCACTTTTGAAGTGTTGAACCATGCATCTACCCCTGTGCCAACAACCAATGACCCTGTTCAGTACCTTGGTGTAGTTATCTACCTCTCCCATTGAATTTCCTTTCACCACTTCAATTAGAATGTTTTCATTTTGCTGATATGAGGGCTATCATTACATGAATTTCCTTTCATCATCTCTTTTTGGAAAAAATGGGGGCAATCGAATTTTGAATTTCCTTTCACCATTTGTCTTGGACTAGATGGGGGAAATCATATTATGAATTTCCTTTCACCATATATCTTATATTTTAATATTTTGAAGTGGGGGAAATCAATTATATGTATCATATGAGGGATGATATCTTCTTAAAATTTTTAAAAGGGAGGTCTGTCATAAATTTTTAAGTATACTCAGAGATTAAGTTTCTCCCAATTTTCAATACACCTTCGCCCATAGGGAAGATTTTATAGGGATTTTTAGTTTTACGGATCAACCTTGAGCGATTAGTCAGTTTAAAATCTGATAGAAGAGTTAAAGTTATCATGATTATCCTGGACATACTTTATTTTAGCTAAAATCAAAGGAACATAAAGATTTTTGCCTAATCTTGTTTCGGAAATATGTTTTTAAGTTTTCGGAGTCAAGGTGTAATTCTTTCTTTCTATGAAGACCCAAGAAAGGTAGCGAAAATAAAAAGAGAATAAAGCTCAGGTATAGGCAAATAAAACATGACGATGACTCAAAGGGGAAGAAACAAAATAATATCATTCTGATATAAGTTTGTTTATTGATTTTCGAACTTCTTTTCAAGCCCTTTTTATCCTTATTTTCTTTCTTATTTAATTTAATTTTTTATTTCATTTTCATTTTATTAAGAGAAGGCTTCAAAATTAATATGTAATATTTATACTTTTCTGATCTTTGATCAGGTGACAATATCTATATGAGTGAAACCTCCTTTACATCCAATAAGATTTCTTTAAAATTTTAGCTTGGACTAGCGAGATAGGAGTTCATACCTCTGATTTTCTTTGTATTTTCGATCAAGTAAATCATTAATTTATCACATGTTTTGAGAGAAATAAAATGTTTGGAAAATTGAGTGTTGAATTCTGATACATCCTTAGCTCTCAATTGACAGTAGGTATTCTGCACAAGAACAAAATTGGGAGATGTGAGAAAATTCCACATAATAGAAATGATATGGGGTACATATGCTTTTATATTTCACTTTCATGATATCAAGTAAACTTGGTTTATTTACAACAGAAGTAAAATTTGGATAGTTTACAAAGGGAAAATAAAACTACAAATTGAAAGAGAAAAAAAGGTCAATATAAACTGGTATGTACAATGGGGATCTGAAACATGACTATTGCATAAAATGTTTTAGGTAATGCTCATTGATGGGAGCATCAAGAATGTTTTCGTCGAGGTTTTCCAGTAAGAAGGAATTTTTCACCTCAGCAGTTGCTATCCTGAATGGTCCGAACCAGATATGGTCGAACTTGCCATGTTTCCCTGCATCTTCTTTCCTAATGTCCCACTTGAAAGCTAAATCGCCAGGGAGAAACTCTTTGTCTTTAGATTTTTTATTGAAATGGGCCTTCATATTATCTTGGTACTTTTGAAGTTTTTCATCTACTTCAGCCCTATTTTGATGGACTTCGATTATTTGATTTATCCTTCCTGTAATGTTGTTTGGCTCTTCATTTGCATCATGCCAGAGCTTCATCACAGGAAGAGCGATATTTATAGAAAGGACAATGTAAGTACCATAAACCAATTGAAAAGGGGACACACCTATTGATTTCTTGGTGTCGATTTGATTCACCCATAAGGCGTATTTCAGGTGAACGTGCCAAGACTTATTATTTTCTATCAACACTTTTTTTATTATATTCATCAGGATCTTATTGGATGATTCAGACAACCCATTCCCCTGAGGATAATAGGCTATATAATGTCCTAACACAATGTTGTATTTTGTCATAAATTGACCATTGCCATAGATTTGAAATCTTGGGAATTGTTAGTGATTATTTTTCGAGGACAACAAAATCTTGATAGGATGTTCTCTTCCAAGAAGTTTATTAGTACCGTATCTATAGCATTCCAAGTTGGAATGGCTTTGACCCATTTCATGAAGTAATCGGTAGCAGTTAAAATCCATTTATGTTGGGTGCTTGACTGCAGATGGATTTCTCTGATGAAATGTAGACCCCATTGTTGAAAGGGAGATTCTCCTTTGACCAAGATTAAAGGTAGTGCAGGGAGATTTTTCTTTCTAGAGAACAATTGGAAAGAGTTGTAGGCTATGACCTTGGCATTCACATCAATAAATAACTTTGGACAATAATATCCTTCTCTTAAAATCTTGTAGGTTGTTTCCCTCCAGGCATGGTGTCCTCCACACACTTCTTCATGAAATTCATTTATGACACTTTCTATTTCAGGTTCTGTTAATAAACATAACAAGAAACCTATAGGATCTTTTCGATATAGTTGGCCATCAATAATAAAATATTTGATTGTGTATAGCTTCAAAGTTCTTGTTTTGGACGGATTCATGTCATTCGGGAACTGAAGGGTAAGGAGGTATGAAACAATATCACAATATGAAGCATAGGAAGAAAACTTATCTTCAATCTGAATCATAAGTGTTTGATCATCAAGCTCCTCTATATCTGGGAGATATCCATGTGATTCCAGGTGATTTATCCCGAGCTCCCTGAAATTTGATTCAGTTAACATTTTCTACAGGCCTTGACCTTTGACTAGTTTGGTCAACTTTACTTCTAGATCGAACCCCTGAATTTTAGCCAATCACCAACCTCTCTTTCCATCACTTTCTGGCTGAACCAAGATTTCTTTGACAACGCTTGTTGGCACATAAGCGGTTGTTTTGGAATGCAACACATATGTCCTGAAAGATTTTATAGATTTCACCATTGCGTAAGATTGTTTTTCAAATATATCATATTTTAATTCTGCATCCCTGAGACTTTTACTGAAAAAGGCTATCGGTTGCTCGAAGTCTTATTCATTCTTTTGCAGGAGCACTATTGCGATAGTATGTTCAGAAGTGAAATAGAAGATCAAGAATTCCTTAGTATAGTCTGGACAGGCTAACATTGATGCTTCACCTATAGCTTTCTTGACACGCTTGAATGATGTTTTAGCTTCAGTGGTCCATTTTACCTGGTTGTCCTTCTTCAACAAATATGTAATCAATTTAATCATTTCAGCAAAATTGGAAATGAATCTTCTCAAAAAGTTGATCTTTCCTTAAAAAGTTTGAATTTGTTTTTTGTTCCTAGGAATATTAATCATTTCTATAGCCTCAAATCGTTTAGGGTCAACCTTGATTCCTTCTTTTGAGACTAAATGACCCAGGATATTACCTTCTTTCATAGAGAAATGTGATTTCTTAGGATTAAGAGACAAACCAAACTTTCTGCATTTTTCGAAGGTCTGTCCGAGGTGTAACAGATGTTCTGCATCAGATTTAGAAAAAACTGTCAAATCGTGAAGATAAATAAAAACTAATTTGTCTTTCTCACCAATGAATGTGATTTCCATCGCTCTCTGGAAAGTATCCCCTTCATTCATCAAACCAAATGGAATTTTATCATACATAAAAGTTCCCCACGGAGTGGTATTTGTAGTATTTTATTTGTCGTCTTTATGGACAACGATTTGATTGTATCCAGAAAAACCATCTATCATGGACATCTTGTTAGGTCCAACTACCTTCTCTATAACATGATCCATTTTCGGTAGTGGGTAGTTGTCTTTGAGGGACAACCAATTTAAGTTTCTGAAATCTACATAGAGCCTTATTTCGCCATTTTTCTTTCTGACGGGTACCAAATTCGCTACTCATTCAGAATACCTGAGTGGAATGATAATTTTCACATCGAGAAGATTCTTGACTTCCCTTTCTATCACTGGTAGGAGAATAGGATTTATTTTTCTAAGTTTCTTCCTGAAAGGTTTGATACCATGTTTCAAATCAATCTTGTGTTCAATAACAAAGGTGTAATTTCATAGGACCATGCCAAAATGTCTTTATACTGCCTAAAAAACTCGGTGTACTTATTCGTCATTTGGGTTGGAAGGTATTTATATATCTTGACCAGTTTAGGGTCTTCTTCAGTTCTTATATTACAGTCTTCAACCTCTTCAGGATGAGGTCGTAAGGTAGACTTTAAAGGTATGTCATTCTAGTCAAAAAATCTTTCTAAGGGGATTAGACCTTTGAGGATTTGATTGTTCTTAAGTACGAGCATGCAGTGGTTTACGATATTATCTTGGAACTTTTAAGGGTCTTCACCTTCTTGCATGACCCAAATAGGATCATTCTGGTTTTCATGATCTATGTGAGTCTCAGAAAACTCGTCGACCATTTTGAGGAACTATTTGATTTGTTCATCATCCTCGAACACTTGTCAGTGTTGAACATTGTTCAGGATCGAAGGTTTGTGTCTCATATTGATGTGATACTTTAGTTCAAGATAGTGGGTGGTATGAAGGTCGCATCAACCTTGGCCAAGGAATCAACTTGTTGGTTCTCCATTCTGGGAATAGAAAGTATGTTAAAGGATGAGAAGAAATTTTCTATAAGATCCCAGGTGCAATTCCTGTATGATCTCAACCTTGGGTGCTTATCTTGATATTGTTGTTTCACTTGTTTTACAATAAGCTATGCATTTCCATGAACTATTAGATGTTCAATTTTTAACTTTCTCATAGCTTCCAATCCTAATACTAAAGCTTCATATTCACAAACATTTTTCGTACAATCAATCTCCCACTATAATATATATGAGAATGGAATAACGTACTCATCTCCTGGTGCTACAATTAACACTCCAACCCCTGCCCATTCACAGGATGAAGCACCATCAAAAAACATTTTCCACATTCCTTCTCTACTATTTACACATTTCTTTGTTTTTTCTACTTTTTAATTTTCTTCTTCTGTACATTCTTCGAAATCACCATCTATAGATAATATACAATTTCCTAAGTCTTGATAAACAACATAGTATAGGTAATTATTGGGGTTTTTGGGGTCACTTATAGTATATGCATGTCTATTTTCTCTATACAGCCTAGTGAATTTCCCACCGAAAATCAGGATCATAGCATAAGTCATGTCCAACTGAACTGATCCTCCTAATTTGGCACCCCAAGACTTGGATAAAAGCATGTCATACTTGGTAGGGATGTCAACAATGAACACATCCATAAGAATACTTTTTACAGGGATCTGAGCAAGATTTACTACCAAATCTTTAATCATGCCTAGACACTTAACCTTTCTAGAATCAAACAAGTACAATTATTGATAAGGTCTAGTGATTTTGAGGCATAGCTTCTCCATGATCATTTTAGGCATTAAATTATGAGAGGCCCTAGAATCTAACATACAATTTTGGAGTAAATGGTCATGCACAGTTAGTTTAATATAAAATGGAGCAACAAAATCCTTGTTGTTTTTTATATGTGGACCCAACATGATCGTAGGTCTTTCATCTTGTAGATTAATAACATTTGCATGGCATTCGGCCTCAGAAAAATTTATCACTTTAGCAATTTTATTTTTATAAATCAGGTTTTTTGCAAGTTCAACCAGAGGCATGGGGTTTTTAATTTTATTAAGCTCATTTTCCAAACTAAAACCTCCAACTGTTTTTTTGGTTTCTCTAGTTGGAATTTTTTCTTCGGTATTTTCCAGTTTCTTAGTTTGTGTTGTTCTTGTTTCAACTGGTTTTGTTTGGGCATCTTTTGTTTCAGTTGGTGTTTTAGTAACTATTGCCTCATTCGTTTTACTTCGCGAAAAAATAATTTTTGGTGGAACATTCGTAGAATTTTTCTCTATGGGCCTTAAATCCTACTTTTGTTGGAGTTCAACCATTATTGAGTGGGCGAGCCCTTGATATGTAGAATATCCAAGATTTTTGATGATTTCCTCATTACTAAACAAGGATTCTAGGTTTAAATATTTTTCATAATCCTTCCTAGTTAAATGTGGTTCCAGATCATCATTGCTAAGGTTATTCAAATCTTCTTCTAGCTCCTCATAATTTTGCATTTGATCTCTCTATATAAAGTTTTCAGTTTTAAACGGAGCTTGGATATTTTGATCTTCATTTTTTATTTGTCTCTGTTGTCTCTTAGGGTTAGGGTTTCTCTTAAACTGATTCCTTATGTATGGATCAGGTTTTCCTTGATCTAATTCCATCCTGGATATTTTTTTTGATAAATATTTGATTATCTTGGCCATCTCATCCATATTTTCTTCTGCAGTCTTCCCAGATCCAGAGCGTCCTGCTTGTTATTTGAAATTCCTAGGTTCTTTGGTTCCCATCTCAATCTTAGTTTTTAATTTCCCGAATGCCATCATATTGGATTCAATTTCTATGGCATCGTCCTGCATTCCTGACAAAGTGGTCGATCTTATTTCTCTTAAGAGGATAGCAAAGTTAGTTTCAAAGGCCCCTCCAAAAGTTACCTTTACAACAAGTTGAGAAGGTTTGACTTCAGCTGGGATTTTCTTATACAATTTGTTGAACCTATGAGTAAATTCAAGGTCTGATTCAAAATTATTTTTTCTTAGAGCCCCAAACTCAGTTGAATAGTATAAATGGTCCTTTTTCTCACCCTTCTCTCTCAGTAAAGAATTTTCTAGTTCATCATATGACTGTATGGAACCTACAGGGAGTCCTTTGAACTAGGTTCTCACTTTTCCTTGAGATGTTTGTACTAATAGCCTTGAGTAAAAATCCTTGTGTTCAATGCCAAGTATGTCAGCAAACTGATAAAAAAATGATGTGTTCAATTACGGTTAGATCTCCTTCTCCCATGAATTTTGGTAGGTTTTTCATATAATTTTTGGGCATATCATGAAGGACGGCAGGGAGGACCAAGGGAGTGTATCTGACATCTACCTTGGCAAAGATTCTAGGAGGCATAGGTTTTCCTTTACCTTATCCACCTTCGCCTCCAATGCCAGCCATTAGAAGTCTAGGAGATGAACTTCAGGAGCTAAAGAGGTGATTTTCAAAAGCTTTGAGGGACTGAAGTGGTGACCTTTTGACTACTTCGGGTTGTGGCAAAGGAAGTTTTGGAAAAAGGCCATTGGGAGATGAAAAATCTAAAAGAGGAGGAAAAGGGAAATTTGGAATGGTTTCCTCAGACTTACAAGATGTATATATAGGAGAGGCTATAGGGGATGCATCAGGATATAAAATATATTCTTCGTAGTTTTGGGAAACTTAAACCTTTACTTAGGGTAAGGATAGAATCAACAGGGTGTCAATGATAGCGGGTATCAAAAGGGATTTTTTGTTCTCACTATTAGGAGTATCTGTCAAATCAATCTCAACTTTTATCTTGGGAACAATTACCTATGGTTTCTCAAGCTTAGCCTCGGGTCTACTAGTTGATTCCTCTGCAGAATGAATTTGTTTAGAACTTTCTTTAGGATTTAGTTTTTCAATTGGAACCTTAGAATTAACTTGTATAACTTTGGGTTGACATACTGTACCTACTGATGCAACAGTATATTTGAGGTATCCCTTTGGTTTCAACAACTTTTCAGGATTTGACATTGGTGTGGTCTGCTTATCGTCTGGATTTTTTCTCGTATTTTTTTGACCGAATGCGAGTTTCGTCTACGGTGGAGTTGCCAAGTGAAAGCTAAAAAATAATCCTTACTTATGTATTCAATCTTTGTTCACCATCAAAGATACAAGTTTACCTTGTCGTTTTCCTAGGGAAAATAACTTCATTTCTTCGTCCCCAGCAACAACGCCAAAAAGATGTTGTTACTAAGATTAAAATTAAGGCTCAAAGAGTAATGTCAGGCATCAGGAAAATTTAAAGAGAATTTTTTAAAGAGTGATTTTTCTACCTTTAGTTATATAGGAAATGATCCTTAAATGAAATTAATAATAGGACATTACAGAGGTCATATTTCATTGTCTAAGTCACAATTTTAATATCAAATGGGGTGAATGAAACTTTCAAAAATGTTAAAAAAAGCAAGGCATCAATTGCACATGAATCTCACCTTTTTTGCAGTGGAAGAAAAGTAGAGAGTGCACCCTTGCGTTATCCCTCCAAGAGTCACTCTAGGTTGCAAATCAAGTGAGCTTGGTAACTTAATCAAATGTGTAAATAAGGGTATCAATTGGATCAAATTGAATGACTTGATATGATCTCACTCACTCTAGACACATATGAATACACTTAGACAAATAAGGCTTTCAAATATAATTTTTTAGAAGTTTTATATAAATATGTAAATGATGAAGAATACTTATTATACCCACAGAAACATACATACAAAAGCATACATGAATGGCCAGCTATAACAAGTAAGAGTACTTGCAATTCTAGTTTATGAATGCCAAGATAAGATTAAAGTTATCAGTCATTATATAAGCATGGGAAACATGGATATAATATTCACCCACAGGTACAAAAAAGAAAGAGGATGAAGGTCTGAACATCTACAACAAAAGAAGCTTATATTCCAATATTCATTCAAAAGTCTTTTACAAAGGAGTCTCTCCAAGTCCTCCCAATCGAACCCCTAGCTCCTCCCTTTGGTCCTATTTATATAGATATTACATTCTCTTATATATCCAAAATATATGGATCTCATAACCTCTTCACCTATCTTTATTTTTTTGAGGATATCCAACTCAAATCTAAATTTGTGAGGTGGCTGGAAAATATAAACTGTCATATTTATGAAAAATGATGCTCAAATATTCACCTATATCTCCTGAATCCAAACAAATGTTGGAAAAATGAGAGAGGTTTATTAATAGGATCTTGTTCTTTTGAAAAACCTCTCTCACATTCCAAAAATACCTTCCCATATCATCTAAATCTATCTCCAAAAAACATGGCTAAAACAGGAAAATACAGATTTCAAACTCTAGTCATATCCCTACATTCTAGGATTTGATCCCTAGAATGTTTTCATTGATGAAATGAAGTGACACCTGCATGATTTGATAGGGGATGATATTATATTAAAATATATGTGGCCATCTTTACCCAAAAATCCTCTTTCCAAGTTGAATTTTGACTAAAACAAGAAAAAATTCAAAAATTTGAAAGTTTGACAGAAGCATTGCATCGTGGGCCGCACTGCGCAGATGGGTCGTGCGGTGGGTTGCACTTCTCCAAAAAAGAAACAAAACCCTCTTTTTTTCACAATTTTTTCTCTTCTATTCTTGTGTGGGCTATAAATATTCCATTATAGATGAACTTCCCTGTGAATGAATTAGAATTATGATCTCCAAAACCTCATCCAACTTGCCTCTTTATTCATAGGTTCATCATGGGAAAAACACAAAATTAATGTCCATTTTGGTGAAGGCAAAAAGGTGGACATTTATCAATATCCAAAATCTGAGCACAAAGCCTTAAGTATACCTCATTCACTTATCTTTATTGGGAAGGTTGGATGAAGAGGTTTCTTTTAAATAACTTTGACAATTTCAAGCCTCTAAAACCTATTAAAGGCTGATTGGAATGGGACATTTTAGGAGATAACATCTGGCTCCAACTGGGATGGAAAATTTCGTGTGATTTTTCCAAGAACCTAGTAGACCATGTGCCTGTCCATTCAATCTAAAAACTCGGCAACATGCTCTGATTATTTAGATCAAACCACTCTTCAAAAATATACATCTTGGACTCTGTAGTGCCTAGTCCATTGGGTTATGGAGTCATTTAGTATTAAACATGTAAAACTATTCCTTTGTAAACCCTCTTGATGTACTGAGATAAACTCTACTTATTTATTGAAAACCGAAATCCCTCATATTGCAAACCAACTGAAAACTGAAAACAAATGCTCAACTACTAAGCTTATTTTCACACACTCCTACTCTAATCAACTGTACTTCTTGTTGATCAAGTGAAATCGTGCTTCCAATAAAGCCATACAAGTAAAATCATGAATGAAAGACTTCTTTTTATTCCATTGATTAGAAGATAATAATAAAATCATAATAGTGACCATAAAAACTCTTTCAGGAGATCATACTCGCTAACAAATGTAAGTGATATGATAAAATTTGAAAAATTAAGATATTCAAAACTATGATAACCATCATACATGTTCAAAATCATTGATTTCTCATGTATGTCTTCCTCTTTTCTATATCCATGTGACTCAGATCCATTACTATGATGTACTTGCCCATCATAGTTGACAATTTCTGAGAGAAAATAAGAGATATGTTCTTATCTTATACATCATTGTATCCATAATGATTAAATGAAGGATGAGTCTTTAGAAATATATCATGAGAGAATTGTTGATTACCGTCCCCAACAATAATATCTTTAAAATATGTATAAAAAATAAGAGGATCTTTATTGGAATTTTGAACAACAGACTCATAACTATCATCAACCATAGCATGCATACATTGTTGATCATCTCCTTGCTGAAAATTAGAACTAGATGAGATTCCATTATTCAACAAGCCTTCATAAACTTTAAAATATTCCTCATAATCTCTATATTTATCAAATATGGGAACATCACGATACAATCCTAATGGAAGAAATGAAGATTTCTGCATATAATCATCAGCAATATGATTTTGAATAACATCACCTTCTTCATCATCATTATCATCCTTCTTATCTAGATTTGAATCAACAGGTTCATAAGGAGAAAGATAGTCCTTTTGTTGTTCCTCCTTAAAAATGGCTGATCTATGAAAATCCAGTTCCTCATGGATGTTGCAATTTTCCTTTGTCTACAAATCTGAAAACTATGGTCTATCCTTATTGATTTCAATTGGAATTTGACCAAAAGACAGTTGATCATCTCCATTTGTAGCTAAAGAAACCAACTCTTCAGATTCATAACAATCAGACTTAATGATGGTAAGATAACCTTCAACTTATTCATTATTCATTTCTAGTTCATTGTCATGTGAAAGCATATCATCTCGAAGATCATTAGAGAGCTGATGGAGATTGTGAAGACTAAATTCTTTTCTATCTATAACTTCAATCTCTTTATTCAATTCATATTTCTCGAAAACACTTTTCAAATAAAAACACATCTGAAAAGTAACTTTTTCAATGCTCATTGAATACCATGTGAAAGTCTTTTAAAGATGAAATACTAGAAGGAGGTAATGATAAATACCACTTCTGTGCATCGTCATCCAATGAATGCATGAACATCTTCATGAGAACATCCTCATTCTGTAGATCTAGTAGATCCATGAACTCATGGAACTTGATGAGGTGTTCTACAGGATTTTCTTCTTTCCTGTCTCTGAAGATAGGCAAAAAATCTCCCCATTCTTTCAAATGAGGTACTGGATGTGGGAAATCAGAAACTATAGAAAATTTAAGAGGTGCAAACCTCCTAGCCAAAAGAGTAGAAAATGTCTTTGACATTTTAATTTAGTGGAGTCACCATTGAATTCGTCCTTCATGGAGTCGCCAGATAGAATATTACATCCAATATGATGCCCAACCTTTGTCTATCATCAAAATATAGAACTATGTCATGTCCCATGGAATCTTGCTTCACACTCCTTTCCCCAACAACGACGCCAATTTGTTATCCCTCCAAGAGTCACTCTAGGTTGGAAATCAAGTGATCTTGGTAACTTAATCAAATGTGTAAATAAGGGTATCAATTGGATCAAATTGAATGACTTGATATGATCTCACTCACTCCAGACACATATGAATACACTTAGACAAATAAGGCTTTCAACTATACTTGTTCAGAAGGTTTATATAAATATGTAAATGATGAAGAATACTTATTATACCAGTAGAAACATACATACATAAGCATACATGAATGGCCAACTATAACAAGTAAGAGTACTTGCAATTCTAGTTTATCAATGCCAAGATAAGATGACAGTTATTAGTTATTAGTTAAACATGGAAAACATGAATATAATATTCACCCATAGGTAAAAAAAAGAAATAATATGAAGGTCTTAACATCTACAACAAAAGAAGCATATATTCCAATATGCATTCAAAAGTCTTTTACAAAGGAGTCTCTCCAAGTCCTCCATATTGAACCCCTAGATCCTACCTTTAGTCCTATTTATATAGATATTACATGGTCATATAGATCCAAAATATATGGATCTCATAACCTCTTCACCTATCTTTAGTTTGTTGAAGATATCCAACTCAAATCTGAAATTGTGAGGTGGTTGGAAAATACAAACTGTCAAATTTCTGAAAAATGATGCTAAAAGATTCACCTATATCTCCCGAATCCAAACAGATGTTGGAAAATGGAGAGAGGATTTTGAATAGGATATCGTTCTTTTGAAAAACCTCTCTCACATTCCAAAAATACCTTCCCATATCATCCGAATCTACCTAAGAAAAAAATGACTAAAACAGGAAAATACAGATTTCAAAATCTAGTCATATCCCTACATTCTAGGATTTGATCCCTAGAATGTTTCCATTGATGAAATGAAGTTACACCTACATGATTTGATAGGGGATGATATTATATTCAAATATATGTGTCCAACTTGACCCAAAAATCCTCTTTCCATGTCGAATTTTGACCAAAACAGGAAAAATTCAAAAATTTGAAAGTTTGACAAAAGCATCGCACTGTGGGTCGCACTGCTCCAAAAATTAAACAAAAACCTCTTTTTTCACATTTTTTTCTCTTTTTTTCTTGTGAGAGATATAAATATTCCATGATAGATGAACTTCCATGTCAATGAATTAGAATTATGATCTCCAAAACTTCATCTAACTTGCCTCTTTCTTCATAGGTTCATCATGGGAAAAATTATTGTCCATTTTGTTGAAGGAAAAAAGGTGGAAATTTATCAATATCCAAAATCTGAGCACAAAGCCTTGAGTATACCTCAGTCACTTATATTTATTGGGAAGTATGGATGAAGAGGTTTCTTTTAAAAAACTTTGACAATTTCAAGACTCAAAAACTTATTAAAGGCTGATTGGAATGGTACATTTCAGGAGCTAACACCTTGAACAATATATGAAATGCAGTAATTAAAATAACTTGTAGGTCATGCTTTACTTATAGTAAATACAGAGAATTTTTTCTTAACTTGATGAATTGTTGATATAATGTGATTACAATAGTTGTGATACTAAATTGCAATCAATCACTTATCAAGGAATTGCATAAGGAAATTTAGAGGTATGGAAATACAAGAGAAACACACAACTCAAACTGAACGAAAAATAGAATCTATGTATGCACTTGTATTAATACTAAAAAATGATATTTTTCTCTATTACATCCAACAAGAAGCAGCCCTGAATAGATTTTAAATATATCTGTTTATACAAAAAATGTCACAACTCAAAACCGTTGGAATTCATGCAATATCTCATAAAAAGGGAATGTAATTTGAATAAAATGACAGCAGGCATATATTGTTTGAGCTAGTTCTTTCATCTGTCTCTTCATATGCTCATAGATGCACTTGTTTTCCTTTGTTCTTTGAGTTGGGAACATATGTCCATTGAGGCTACCATAATCATTTGTTTATTGTCCTCGCCATCTGATTTCGTTGCTATCTATTCTTCGGATGCGTTTACTGGAAAATGAATATCAGTTGAAAATATGGGGGGAGTGATAATGTTATAGGTAGCTCAGCGTTGGATCATCATGTGATGGCTAACAGTTATGAGAAAGAGTAACTTCTCACGAATATGATGACGTGGGGAAAATTGTAAGTGGTGAGGTAAACAGGGTAACTGATGTGGAAAGTGTGACATGATGGAGGGTGAACGGGGTAACTGATGTGGATGATAGGTGTTTCTCCAACATCCCTTTATGTTCCTCTATTTTGTGGGGGAATGAGGGAGTGGTTTGAAGTAACCTACTTTTCATCCCATAATGCACCTAGTGATGCCACATATCCCCGAGATAAAACTGTGGTTTAAATTGCGGGACCACCCTTCGAAATTAAACTCGATGCAAATTTTCCCCCCGCAATCTCTCTCAGTCATTGATCTCCATGATCCATTAAAATCCGAATGTTGATCTTCGTAAAGTGATATAAGTGCCCAAAGCTAAGCCAAGGTCATAACTCTTGTTCATATGTAGAGAAGATAGAGTGAATTTCATACAATTATTGTCCATCGATCTGAGCGGGGGACACATGTCAAACGATCCCTGTATTCATATATTTCACACTCTAGAAGGAGGAAAGCAGTGTTGAGTAAAGAAATCCCGAACACCCGAAAACTCGAAACCCACCTAGACCATTGATTGAACTGGACATGTGGCAATATATCCTGTACTTTGGGGATAACCACTTCGAAAGAAAGCTAGAGGTGTGAAGCGAGAACTCCTGAAGCATGAAGTTCCGAAGTAAATAGTTGCCTTTGAATTCAAGAGGACATGTGGTAGGAGATCCTCCACTTTGGGGATTTAGCATTTCATAGATTTTCACCTTGGAACCCCTAAAGCTCAGAGTTTCGATGTAAATCCTCATCGT
Organism: Picea engelmannii; assembly: GCA_009831015.1. Lineage (NCBI taxonomy): Eukaryota > Viridiplantae > Streptophyta > Pinopsida > Pinales > Pinaceae > Picea > Picea engelmannii. The sequence continues at coordinate 50,247 of ML810070.1, forward strand.
TGAAATCAAAAGGACACGTGGCAGGAGATCCTTCACTTCGACGGATAACCATTTTTGAAGAAAGATGGATGTGTGAAGCGATGACTCCCAAAGCCCCGAAGCCTGGAGTAAATCTTCGCCTTTGAAATCAAGAGGATATGTGGTAGGATATCCTCTACTTCGGGGATAACCACTTTGGAAGAAAGTTGGATGTGTGAAGCGATAACTCCCGAAGCCTAGAGTTCCGAAGTAAATCTTCGTCGTTGCAATCAAGAGGACACACGGCAAGAGATCCTCCACTTTGGGGATAACCACTTCGAAATAAAGCTGGATGTATGAAGCGAGAACTCCCAAAGCCCAGAGTTCTGAAGTAAATCTTTGTCATCCAAATCAAAAGGACACGCGATGTTGGATTACTGAGAGGGGGGGTGAATCGATAATAGCGTAATATTAATCCTTTTTCTTCAAATTTTATATCAATTTAGAATTATTATCCAATAATGAGCAGTAAGAAATAAACAATCAAACACATACACAGTACACCAATGTTTTACGTGGAAACCCAAATCGGGAGAAAACCACGAAATTCTTTTTCTTATATGTCTTGAAGAATTACATTCATTGGAAGCACCAACTTCCTTTGTTTTCCAGCTATAACTGGAAGGAGGATCCAACTCCCTGGTTTCTTATGCTACAACCTGAGGGAAGCTCCAACTCCCCAATTCTTTGGATACAACCAGAAGGAGGCTACAACCCCCAATGTTCTCTGACTACAACCAGAAGGTGGCTACAACCACCTGTCCTTGCCTCGTCCTACCACCTTGAAGTAGAAGTAGAATGATGGAACCACTGTCACACTATCACTGTGAGATATACCGCTGTAAACCTGTACCAATAAATCTGAACCATGCATCAACCATGCATCAACCTGTACCTCAACCTGTAATCAACTTGTACCATAAACAAGTGCATCAATCATGCACCAACCTATAATCAACTTGTACCACAAACAAGTGCATCCAACCATGTACAAAGTATGTACCAATCATGTGTCAACTACTCATCAACTATGACTCATCAATATGTACCAATGTCATCAACTATACACCTCATGTATGTGTGCCAACTCATCAACTACTTGTCTCAACCATGTACTCAACATGTACCACAACTGAAAGCCCTCATCAATTTCATCATCCAATACTGATTTGTAGCTCTGTAATAGAACTATTGTATATGATCAAATTCCTACAACACTTCCTTAACTTTAAAAATAAGAGACTAGCATTTTCATCAAAATTTTCTTTAGTCTCACATGCCTAGTTTTGGATTAGTCAACAACCCTAACTTGAAGTAATCATAACTTTTAACCTGTAATGTATAAAGATATGAAAATGATACACAATGTTCTTCAGTGTGTTTTATGAAAATCCTCCAAGTTTCACTACTTGGAACCTCTCAGAAAAGGAGTTATAGAAAAAATGGCATACCTTGTTGAATTCTGGCTTATTCTAGAGAGCGACCTTGTAGAGCGTTCCCCGCACAAAATATTTGATGAATTGATATGAAACTATTACAAAGAATACTAAATACTGTACCCTAACCAAAAAAAAAAATTCTCACTTAATTTGGAGCTTTTATGAATAAGTTACGACGTTTTTACCCGAAACACCTGATTTTGACTAGTTTCAGGACTGGCCACAAACCCTATTTTCCACGGAGTGTAACTCCCAAAATACAAAGACCCACATGCTTAATTTTTTACCACAGATACTTGGATATGTTTTCATACTTTCATAGAAATTTCAGTATTTGAATCTTTATATAAAAAACGTTATAGTGAAAATGGTGAGATGACCTGTAAATAACATACCTTAGAAAGCACCATCAAAAGAATTTATCCTTCCTTCCATTTTGGCCTTCTTTTCTTCACTTTCCTCAGAATTTTGGCTTAGGTATCATTTGGTTACCTCATGCACCTATAGATATTCAATATTCTCAAGTGTGATTCAAATGAGAGAGCCTTGCCTCTTATTTATATCTCCAAGTAGCTTCCTTAAAAACATCTTCTAGGTCACTTGGCCCACTTTCCTTATTTTAGGGTTGGGTCCACTTCTAATTTCTCCATTAAATTTATTATTGAAAATGTTTATTTTGTATTCAATTTGAATTATAATACACTAATCACTTCACTTTATTATTTACCTTTTAAAATCTCTTAAACCACTTTTATTACTTTGACCTTTTGGGGCTTCTAGATGACATATGAGGGTCCTCCAACTTCGTAAGGCCATAATTCTCAAACCGTGAGGAGTTATGTGACGTTCTACATACCAACAGAAATGGAATGACATGTACTATCCATATAGAATAGTATTATCTAAAAATATATCATAACTCATACTGTTACCCATCAAACAAACTTGGTTCCATTACCCAAACCTGGGGTCTCCAACTTCTGATGGCCATAACTCTTTAACCGTGAGGAAATATGTGATGTTCCACATACCATCGGAAATGACATGACAAGCACTATCCATCTAGGATAGTTTCCCTAAAAAATTCACTTTCCTTCATCTCATTATTCCACAATTAAACATGGGTTCTCTTACTCCACAAAGTGTCTTCCTGTGGGGGCTTTCACCATAAGGGGACCACTTTGGAGTTCATCCATATTTACTTCTTATCAACCATGAAAAAATGATAATGAGTCATATTTACATCAAACAATATTGGGTCCATTACCCAAACCTTTGTGTTACGGGGCTTTCTTCAAGGGTTTACATCAATGACAACCAACCTTAATCAACACGCGGCACCAGATCTCTCACTTCGAGAATTTGTACTATTGTGCATCTTGGAACACCCGAATCCTGGAGTTTCGAATTAAATCTCAGTCATCCAAATCAAAAGGACACGCGGTGTTAGATCTTCCACTTCGAGGACTTAACGCTCCATATCATTTGTGCTCTCTTTTCTTTCTATTTATCCCCTTTCCTTAGTCTAGCCAGCTTCCGAACTTATTTATCGTTCCACTAGATTCTGAGGTCAAGCTTCCCTGCAACTTTTCATGGTGAAAAAAATTAGCCTGCCTATAACAAGAGAAATTTGTAAGCTCTTCGCTGAATAAAACTGTTAATTGTAAATAGTAAAATAATTTTGAAATTAGAAGAGCTTGTATAGATTTGTTTACAGAGAGATTATTTTAAAAAAATCTAATGAAATTTGTTACCTAGAAAATCATAGTAATTATTTAAATTTTTAACTTTATCCAATTATGAACGTCATTAATTATCTGGTAGTTTATCTTAATTCTTAATTAATTGCATTAACTTTAAGTATTTCGGGAGTTTGGACTTTGGGGGTTTTTATTGCTTAGACCTATTGAAACATCTGAAGCGCGAAGCTCCGAAGAGACCATTAGAGATTTACCTCTTTAAAACTCAGGCAGCTCCATAAATCTGAAGGTTGTTGGGATCATCCGATCAAAAGGAAAAACTCATCAACGACAGATATCGTGCACACCTTATTATTAACTAACTAGTAATGAATTTGTTTTTAAAATTAAAAGGCCACTTTCCAAGTTTTTGCTCTCTTCGAGTAAAATTTATTTTCATGAGGTACAAAATATAAAGCTCGAAAGTTTAGAATTGTGTGTGTTCCAACATAGATTTTTCTTAGTAGTATGTTGGATCTGATACCATGTAAATGTATTGAACCTGCACATAATAGATCTAGCTAGAAAATACTACACACATTTGCAGAGACAAATTGAGAAAGAAGAAGAAGGAGAGAAATAATGGAAGAATTTTCATTAACCGTAATGAATAATGAATAATTTACACATGATATACTCTATATAAATCAATAAATTCACATTGTAGGATAAACAATGCACCATAGTGGTGGTATAGAGTGATCTGAACACAAACTAGTCGTTCCGGAGTGAACTGCCACCTAGTCTAGTCTCTCAGGCAGTTACGAGAGTGAACTGCCACCTAGCTGAGTTAACTAGTCAACTAGTCTTCAGTTAAATGACTAAATAGAGTGTAGTGAGGAGTATATAAAGGAATCAAGGGTAATGTGCCAGTATGGTGATGATCCCAAGGAAATTTCACATTAGCATGGTGATGATCCCAATGTTGCATGGTGACAAAACCAATGCATTATCTAGAGTCAACTCAACTAGTCAAATTGAAGTGTCAACTAAAAGAGAATATTCTTCAGGTGGAATATTGTCTCCTAAAATATAGGAGACTTGATAATGACTAATTATGACTAATAAACAAGGAAAAACCTTTGGAAAAATAAATTCTAGGTGTGTGTGAAGTAACTCCAACAAATGGAAGGAATTTCAGCAATTGAAGACTGGTTCAACAAAATGTGTAGAATATTCAAAGTTGAACTAGATTACAGAGTGACATAAACACTTGTTTATCATTGTTGTCCCTTGACCAAGTTTTGGAGAACCTTGGTCACATTTGACCAATTTTGGGACTTCGACAGACTCGTTGAAGGCGGAGCGCAAGGTGAAGCAGAGATCGCGGGATCTTGGCCCCTTGTTTGGGCATTTTTGGGTTTAGGTTTTATTTAACGGGTATGGGATGTCGGCCCATGGGTTTACCCATGTTTAGGCCCTTTTGTAATATATAAATAGAAATCTAGGTGATGTAAGTAGGAGAGACCTAGATGTGTAATGTGGTTGGTGAGCTAAGTGTGAACATTTGTGGATGCTTCATGCCTATTGTGTGTTAAGAACTTGCAGATCTAAGTGCAAGTGATTGTAAGAAGTCTATGTGCAGATTGTGAGAATTCTTTATGCTTGAACCTAGCTAGGGGTAGGAGGATATAGCGAGGTTCTTGAAGATCTCATGTCCTATGCAGAGAGGGTTCTTGTGGCTCTGTGCTTGTAGAATATTGAAAGACAACAATAAAGAAGAGAAGAGTTGGTGGACATATTCCCACACTAGGGTGAACCATGTATATCCTGTGTTGCGGTTGCTTTGTGAATTATAGTTGTTATGTTATTGATGTGATTTATGCTTATTGCAGTGGTATATGCTAGATGTTTATGATATAGTATCTTAGTGCTTAGTAATGTGAATGAATACTAGATCTGATCTATTTCTATATTCTAAGTGCTTAGATGTATTAGATCTTGTTGAATACTATGTTGCTCTGTAAATAAGGTTTCAACCTGCGATGTGAATACGGGTTAAATATTGATGAATGTTAAGTTCTAAGTTCTTTGTTAAGTATTGTAATCACAGATCTGTGTCCCAAATAGGTTGTAGACACTTGATTCCTACAACCACACCTACCTCTACCTTGGGTGAGACTTCATATGCTTCGCATGTGTTGCCGAAAGGGTCGGTAGTTAGGGTTTTGTTGGTGCGTTGTTGAAGTGTTGAACCCTAGGTCTACCCCTGTGCTGTAATGACCCTTTTTATTACTAGGAATAATTTCATAAATAAACCTAAACATTGGCTAATTATAATTAATATATAAATTGATTATAAGTTATTAATTAATTATTTTGATTATACTTGGTTGAAGTATGATTAACTCCTTGAG